>PVIA01001478.1:0-276990 GCA_004024845.1 Tonatia bakeri
TGCTTGCATTTTGTTTAAGGCTCTGAGGACTTGGGCAGAATGTTGTTATCACGCGTTTGAAGAGCTGAATAGCTGTGTACTTGGAGCTAGCTGCCAGGCATAACTCATTAACATTAAAAAAAAACCTGCCTTAGTGGCTATAGAAAGGGGTCTTTTTGACAGACAGTGTTGTCTGGGTGATCTCAGGTGTTGGGGAAATATCTTCAGATCTGCTCAGGATGCTGTGGTTGTGACTGTCCCCAAACCTCGGAAGTGGTGCCCAAAATCAGGGCTCGAAGAAGCGTTAGCCCTCGCCCCACGGCATGGCCTTAGGTGTGAATAGAATACTGTTTTGTCTCCCCCAATGCCTTCTCCTAGTGAGTTTTAAAGGAACTCAAAATTCATTCAAACACGTTTTTAGGAAAACCATAATATGTTCTACTCTACTTTTAGGTTCTGGTCTTAAACTAAACTCCAAGAGGGGCATAAATGGGTCAGTGGGCATGGATTGTGTTGCCTGAATTCTACCTCATTACCCCAGAGGCCTTGGACTAGTCATGCAAAGATACCACTTTCACCCTGAACTTGCTTTATGTGCCATCTTTAAAGAAATAACTCTTTTTGTTGTAGTTGTTTATTTAAGTGTACAGTTAATAGCGAAGACTCAGAAGGGAATTCCAGGCCTGCGACTCGGAATCCCAGTCAGCACCGTTTAGGGGCAGCATCTTAGAGACTTTCTCCTCAGGCCCGGACCGCTTTCCCTCATTCCTCTAAGTTCACTCAAAGGTTACCCAGCCCGCCTTGGCCAGGGGACCTCTTGCTGCCTGCCTGCCTGCCAGGGATGTCTGGATCTTCTTTTGGTCTTCTCTTTTTTCCCCCAACCCAGAGCTATTTACTCTCTCCTGGGAGGGGCAGAGGCATTTGTTACTTGGCCATCAACAGTTAACAGCTTTTGCGGCTTACAGACGCACACAGAAGACGAATCAGAACTGCATTCAGGATATCTCACGTTCTCAGTAAAACCAGAGACTTGACTTGACCTTGTTTCACATAAATCATCCCTTGAATTTGTCCAGAAAGAAGCAATCAATTTGCGTTTTAACACTCTGGAGGGCTTCTTACATCTCTGCTGTATAGCTGCTTGGTTCACTCCCCTTAGCCTTTCTGTGATTCATTCATCTGCTCACCAAACCCACGTGGAGTACCTGCTACAGGCCAGGCACTGCGCAGGAGGAGAAGGCAGGTGCAGCGGTGGGAACTTAGCCCCCGGAATGGGGAACGCAGCAACCTTCACACGTGCTTTGTTTGTTTGGGGTCAGTAATGTCATTTCTGTTTGCAAAGGACAGCTGATTTTTCCATCTACCAGAATGTGTTCCCTCCCAACAGGTTTTCTGCTGTTCAGCTCTTCCTGTGTGCCCAGCTGCACACGGAGAAGGGAAGAATAGAAAGAAGAAAGCAAATCTCCATGAGGCAGGGTGTTGTGGTAGGAGAGCATCCCAGCGCCTGGAACTTGGCCACTGACTTCAGTTACAGTTTTATTACAGTGTCGATTTGATTCCTTGGAATACAATGGGAGGGGGCAGGGGTTTTGATTTTATGGATTCTGGCATATTGGCTCCATTTTTTAATAAATTATGGTAAAATACACGTAACATAAAATTTACCATCTTAACTATTTGTAAGTGTACAGCAGCATTAAGTATACTCACGTTGTTGGGTAACCAATCTCCAGAACTCTTTCCTTCTTGTGAAACTGAAACTCTGTACCCCTTAAACCAGCAGTCTCCAGTCTCTGGGCCGCAGACCAGTACCAGTCTGGGCCGCTTAGGATCTAGGCTGCGCAGCAGGAGGTGAGTTCCAATGTAATGTGCTTGACGCATCCTGAAACCATCCCCCACCCCTGGTCTGTGGGAAAATTGTCTTCCACGAAACCAGTCCTTGGTGCCAGAAAGGGTCGGGGACCCACCCCAGCCTCTGGCAATGTTACTCTACTTTCAGCCTCTGAATTTGACTAAGTACCTCCTATAAATAGAATCATACAGCATCTTTTCGTGACCGGCTTATGTCACATAGCACAATGTCTTCCAGGCTTATCCGTGTTGTAGCAGATATCAGAACACCCTTCCTTTTTACGGCTGAATAGCATTCTATTGAATGCACATGCCACATTTTGTTTATCCATTCATTCGTCAGTGGACACTTGGGTTTCTTCTACTTGTTGGCTCTTGTGACTAATGCTGCTGTAAACATGGTGAGCAAATATCCCTTCAAGATTCTGCTTTCCAGCATTTGGGGAAATACTGAGAAGTGGAATTGCTGGATCATATCGTGCTTCTATTTTTAACTTGTTGAGGAACTGCCATGATGGGTCTCGCAGCGACTGCACTATTTCACATTCCCACTGACAGTGCACAAGGCTTCCAATTTCTTTAGTTCTCACCAACACTTAGTATTTTCTGGGGTCATTTTCATAGTAGCCACAACCTAACGGGTGCGAGATGGTGGTTCCTTTCTTAAGGGCAAAATAATAGAACAGAATGAACACCATATCCTGAGTAATCCCTGCCTTTTCAAACAAGAGATACAAATCACGAAATGCTAATGTTTGCCGCTATATACCTGGTATCAAAACCCAAATGGTAATAAAAATCAAACAGCATAGGCCCAATGAAATGTAGGCCAAAGGTTTAGGAGAACTTATATTACATTTCCTCTCTGTTCATGTAATATGGTTGCTTTTCTGTTTTGGTGAACTCTTCGTACGGCCTTCACCGGACAAGGGAAGTAGGAGGTCATTAGGGAGGGCATACAGATATAGATAGAACTATTGGAAGATTTTTGTTTTGTTTTGATTTAAATATTTTATTTACTTATTTTTAGAGAGAGGGGATGATAAAGAAAGAGTGAGGGAGAGAAACATCAGTGTGTGGTTGCCTCTCTTGCACCCCTTACTGGGGACCTGGCCTGCAACCCAGGCACGTGCCCTGACTGGGAATCAAACCGGTGACCCTTTGGTTCGCAGGCCCAAGCTTAGTCTACTGAGCTACACCAGCCAAGGCCTGTTGGAAGATTTCTAAATTGCATAGACAAGCTTTGGAAAATTTGACTTTCTTTTGCATAGGTCTACAAGGTTAAATCCAGTTTTGCCCCTTTTATCTTCGTATCACTACCCTGGGACATAATCTTCCCCTGACCTCTAGTACTCTGAACCCACAAACAAAGACCTTGTATGTCTTTGGTCTGTACTTGGGCTTGCCCGTTTGCCAGAGTTTTGCCCTGAGGACTAGTTTATTATGTTGGCTTATCCAGGGACTTCTCTTGGAGCCTGGCGTGCGTGGTATAGTGGGAAGGGGAATGGTAATCATCTAGATTACTCAGAGAGGTCACATCCTTTTATTTCAAAATATTGGGCATTTAAAGAGAAGCATCTCTTTCTCCAGCCCTCTCCCCAGTTTTTCAGGTCATTATGGATAGCTGAATCTGTCCGAATGAAACCAGAGCACCAGGCTATAGCTACAGAGTCGAGACGAAGTAGGGTACTGAGTCTAGGAGAAGAGCCCACATCATAAAGGTTGACTGGCCACAGCCACGCACTGTTGGGAGTGTGTAGGGCTGTTCCTTCGTCTGTCGTCACGTGTGTTTTATTGAGGCTATGCTTGCTACTGGGTAAATAGAATAGTGAATCTCCCACTAACACTAGTCTTTTCCAGTGGGTGATGATTGAACGCAGGAGACTGTGGCCCTCAGAATACTGGAGGCTCTCTGAAGAAGGAAGATTAAAACCATTTCTCTACATGGGCCTTGCAGGTAGCCATTTACAAGAACCGTACAGAGAAAGAAAACAGAATAATGAGATCCTGAACAGCATTCCCAGGGCTTGGCTACTGAGCAGCTGGAGTCCTGAAGTGCAGCCAAAAGAACATGCAGCCACTCTCCCTGCCCTTCTCCAAGGCATATTTTAACTTGGCCATGCTTCTACAACGATTGTCGGAGAAAATTAAAAGAACAGACAGCTCAGAATGGCTTTGGGGGCAGTCTAAGATCAATTAGCTACCCACAGGCAAGGGCGTACTTTTAATTAAGCTTTAGACTACTGCGGGCTACCACCGATCCCATCTTTTTACTGCCAAAGTTGCCACATTTTGATTAAGGCAGATATTGCCATGTCTGCAATTCTTATAAAGCTTCCGAATGCTGACATTGCACTGCCTCCCTGGGCATCTCCTTCCAGGGCAGATGAAAGGGAGTGAATGTCTACTGAGTGCCTGTGCTTTTAGAAGCATTTTCGTATTTGATTTTCAGACAAGTCCAAGAGATAGGCACTGAAATATCCGTTTTAACAGATAAGAAGAGCAAGGTTCGTAGATGTATTTGTCCAATCACACAAGCTCAGTGGCAGAGCTTGGATGCCAGCGCAAATAAGGACATGCAGAAACCATGCTCTTCCTCCTTCTGCCTCTCCGTAGATTGGCAGATGCCAGGTAGCTCGTCTAAGGGTCTAAACAGCACCTTTTCTGCTGCATTTCTTTGAACACAGTTGCGTTCAGAAGGTCCTAATGAGCCCTGAAGACCTGGGCTAAGGAGCCATATGGCTAGCAGCAGCGAGTTTCTCAGAATGGCCTTGCATCTCAGTGAGACTGAGAGGAAGGCTACACCTCATTTAACTCAATGGCCACAATCCAAATTGTCCCACAGTCAAGAAGTGGGCTGCTTTTCATACTGCTTCTGTACACATCTTTGTGTTTCCTTTTTGTCTTTGCCCATCCTTTCCCCCAAATATCACAAAACACGGTTTGAGCCTGAGGTTTCAATTAGGCTTTGGCATGGTGAGCCCATGGCCCACTTTGTGTGGCCACAGCAAGAACATCCTCCGGTGCTCCCTCCCAGACAGAGCCGGGGCTGCTAAATCCCTTTTCATGCCACCACAAGGGAACCTCCGCTTCTCATTTCTCATTTGTCCAAATTCTTGTTTGTCTTTGGGAAGTGAAACCCTTGCATTTGATTGTGATTGGGATAGACTGACGTCTTTTCAAGTCCCCTGGAGGAATGAAAGCCAAGCTTACTCAGGGGGATTATCCCCTGCATTCAGCCCAGTTGAATGTGGAGGGCTGCCGGCATTTGGTAAATAGTGGCGGAGGGCCCGCCTCTGCCTTTTTCTCCTGGTGGTTGTGCACATTTGGACAGAACGTGTTCTGCTTGCAGAGGACCTGAAGAAAGTCTCTTAGCAAATGACTGGGGCCTGCAAGCGACAAACAACACTGGCTGTTGGGTCTCTTTAGGGTCACAATTCCCATCTTAAGGTAAAAAATGATCACTGTCTACACTTGCCACGTAAATCCAATGCACCACCCTGCCGGAGTGAAGTCACCAGGCCGCCAAAAAGGAAAGCCTTGGTTTAGGCTCTTGTAACATCTCCAGGAAAAGGCTGGGCCCAGCAGGTCCACCAGCCAGCCACTTGCTAGGATCTTTTGTATCTGTCCCTGTGTCTGTACATGTGCAAATGGCCCCTTTGCTGTCTGGCTTGCTGTTTATTTTGTTTGGAAAGCTGCTGGCTGTCTGGGATTGTATCTGTCCATCCCCCACCGTACAGAGTCCTGTAAATGAACTTGTTAATGCTACAGAGCAATTGATGGAGCTGTTTCTAAATCTGTTTACCACTGTCCCTGCGGGGAGGCACCAAGGAAACCCCCGTGTGGCCTCTTTCTGTGACCATGAGCAGCTCCAGGTGCCTTTCTAAGACTCCTGTTCTTGTCTGTGGAGTTAGAAAGTCAGACGAGTTGATACTTGGAAGGACTCTTCCTGCTCTCTAAGATTCTCTGATTGAGATAATCGGAAACAAAAAGACTTCAAGCCAGCTGAAAAATAAGACGCATTGTGATTAAGAATACAAATGAGTTATGTAGAAAAAGATGTTCTTTGGTTGTATCAGGGTAATGTTGCTAGCAAATTAAAATAAAGAATGCCCAGGTAAATTTCAACTTCGGGTAAACTGATAATTTTTTTTAGTGTCAGTATGTCCCATGCAATATGTGTCTTACATCTGAAAAATTTAATGGCACATCCTGCCTTTCACCTAGCAACTGTAATCCAGAGACATCATGAGAAATGTGGACTTAAAGAAGGGCCTGAGCCTGACTTACTCCCTTCCAGGCTGTCTTGCTGACTACTCTCCAGCCACGCCTGCGGCCGGTCCACTCCTGCAGCCACAGGGCCTCGGCACCAGCTGGAACCACTGCTCGGGACAGCTTCCTCCCCACCTCCTTCCACATAGCCACACCTGCGGCCGGTCCACTCCTGCAGCCACAGGGCCTCGGCACCAGCTGGAACCACTGCTCAGGACGGCTTCCTCCCCACCTCCTTCCGCATAGCACTAACTCATCCTTCAGGTTTCAGTCCAAAAGTCACTTCCTCAGTAAAGGGGCAAGAAGTGAGAATGCCTGTGCTGCGTTATCTGAACAGTCAAGAGAGCAACTGAGTGGTTAGAGATCGGATGGTAGAGAACAATGTCCTTGAAACCCATCCTCAGGCAGGTGTTCTGAGGACAGTGAAGAACCCAGGACGTCTGTGAGAAGAGCGCCAACTTAGTGAGGGTCATTCTTCAGAGGGTTTTATCAAATCCCAAGTGGGGAGGTGAGTCCAGCAGCCTTCCGTGGGGCTACGGAAGAACACACTGTGAGGACGGCAGAGAACATCAAGTCAAGAAACACCCTCTGAGCTCCGTTGCCTCCCATGCACAAAGTGTGTGCTACGTGTGGGCAGGTCATAGACACTCAGGCAAGACACAGACAATGCCCACCTCCTTTATTCCATGTTATCCTGCAGTCAACAGTTGAGATGAGATTAGCTGGGATTCTTTGAAGCTTCCCCCTCAATTCTGAGAATTTGTCATACTTAAAAATTCTTTTCCTGAAGCCATCAAAACTTTCCTCCTGCTGACACCTTCTTTTTCCAGTGTCTTACCATGTCTGCTCTTAACTGTGTAGAAGAGAGAGAGTGCCTTCTTCAGAACCATGGCTGGCTTTTCACATATGTGGACCTGCTGTGTCCGCCCGCACATTGATGCAGTAAGTTTTTCCATCTGTGGACCAGCCCACATTGTGTTCTTCTCACTGTTGATTGCTGTGGCCTGGCGCCAACAGACTGGAAGGGACATGTGCACACACACACACAATTGTACATACACACAGAGGCATGTACATACTTCAACATAATACATACATAAATAAACACCTATAAATGCACTAACACGCATGCCTGTTTACACGCATGAATTCCTCCATCCACACATATATGCATAATACACCTATAAACACACAGGCATGCACATGCATGTACACATACATGTGTGTACATGTACACACATGCATATACACATGTACATATAAATAAATATAAATATGATTAAGATGATAATGGCAGGAGATGGGACATAAAACCAGACTCCTCTGGGTATCACCTGTGAAAGTGAAACTATTTCCTTTGCCTCTGAGTTCCTCTATCTTCTGAGACTTTTGCTTTACAAGGCTTCTGTACCAGAGTTCCTTCCCCTACTGTCTTCTCAGAGCTCTCTACAGCCTCAGTCCTTGCCGAGAAAAACCCCAGCCACATTGTTTTCCGGAGGATGTGTCTATATTCCATATTTTAATATATCCATATTTGCTCGGAGAGGGATCCGTTTTCCTGGCCATATGAAACCAGTTACGACTCCTGCTCCTACTGACGCTGTCAGGCTGTGTTCCTGACTGCTGGCCAGCCTGGCTTTCTACTGGCAGGACCCCGTCAAACTTTTATTTTTATTAAACATAACATTTTAAGATATAACACTACATGTCACACAGCGTGCAATGTTTCAGACAGCGTGGTGTTTTTTCCGTAATAGTATTTGCTTTCAGTCACTTTGTTTAGCTTCAGACTCACTGTGCATGGCATGGGAAAAGAGAACACATTGCAGTAAAAGGTGGGTGACTGGGGGAAAGCTGGCTCCACCGATTCCCGTGCAGCTGTGTGTCCAGGAACTTTCTCCAAGTGGCAAACTACTGCTGTTCCATGTTCTGCTCTCCAGAAAAGTACAAGGAATGCATGCCGTGGACTTCACAGGACTCTGGACAGACATGTTCACTCTTTCCACAAGACGATGCTCATGCATGATTTGGGCTGCTGGTCGACCCCTGCAGCCAGCTCTCATGTCCTCTGCCCCTCACCCTGAGGGCGTGTCCCCAGCCTCTGGTGGCAGTCTTCAGTGTGCCTCTGCCTTGAATGCACTTCTCTCCTCACCCTCCCCTTCACACATTATCTCCTACTTACCTCCACAGTTACAATTCCACATTTCTTTGTGTGAATATTTAATTAATACCTGTCTCCCCCATGAGATTATAGTTACATGAAGTCAAGGACTTGGTCTCTTTTTCTTACCATTTTCTGAATACCTGGAATGAGGTATATACTCAATAAATACATGGTAAGGAAATAAATTCATAAAATGAATGAATGCTGGTTGTCTAAATGAGGGAGAGACTGCTTTATTAGCTTGCTTAAACTAAATCTTGGCATAGTGGGTGGTACACAGTAGGTGCCTAATAAATGTTCATTGGGAGAATAAGCAAGCATGGCTTCATATTTGGCACTATGCCAAGTACTGTCCTTGACCCTGAAGAGGTGAGTTTCTACTTAGATAATATGTACTCAGATAAAAGAACTAAGAGTTCAGTAAGACACCACGAATAACAATTGCCTTCTGAGGCCCTGGCTGCTGCACCTCAGTGGTTTCAGCACTGGCCTGAGAACCAAAGAGTCCCTGGTTTGATTCCCAGTCAGGGCACATGCCTGAGTTTTGGGCTGGGTCCCCAGTAGGGGGCATGGGAGATGCAACCACACATTGATGTTTCTCTCCCACTCGTTCTCCCTCTCTTCCCCTCTCTCTAAAAATAAATAAATAAAATCTTAAAAAAAAGAATTGCCTCTGAGTCAAACCTGGATTTGAATCCTGTTGGTTCCATCACTTTCTAGTGATTCAGCTTTTAGCAAGTTACTTGACCTCTCTGAGCCTTAGGTTCCTCACCTGTAAAATGGGGTTATGAAAACATCTATTTCACTGAGTTGTAAGGATAATATGGAATAAGGCTTATATGCAGTGTCTCACAGAGTACTTGGTACATTGCAAGCACTCTAACCATGTAAGGCATCATTTATATTAATTTTGGAAATCCCTATGCATCTTGAGGGTGGTGAGGTCATTGACAAACAGCGTGAGTCGAGGCAAATCTCTCCACTTTTCTAAGCTTCAGCTTTCTATGTGTAAAATGGCAGAACTGGGTAATAGGTAGCTTTTTAGCAGGTGTGACCTTGTATGTAGAATAGAGGTAGCAAGATCAGGGGGCTGAGTATGGTCAGGGAAGCTTCCAGGAGCAAGTGGGCTGAGTCGCATCTGGAAGGTCAGGTAGAATTCCTTCAGGTAGAGAGTAGTACTTGGGGCATACCAGCCATGGGGGCGGCATGCACAAAGTCATGGTGGTGTGAAGGGGGAGGGGTGGAGTGGAATGGCTGGCTCCTTAGGAGTGGTGAGAAAGGGGTCTAGAGCTATGACAGGCTCTTCAGAGGGAGACCTCAAGAAGGAAGGTTCAAAGATAATATAGCTTGAGCTGGATAAGTGGGGAGAAGGTAGGGAGCCTGAGTCAGGGAGACCAGCTAGGAGACTGTACAGCCCTTCTGGCACAGGCTGGAGAAGGCCCAGGTAGGGTTGGGCAGGAGCAGTGAATGGGAAGGGAAGAGTCCAGATAACACAGCCTGGTGGCAGAGTGGAATTTGGGGGGAAAGGGGGTTTCTTTTCTTCTTTTTTCTTTTTCCCCAGCTTTATTGAGATATCATTGACATATAACATCGTGTAACATAAGGTGCATAATGTGTTGGTTTGAGACACTTATATATTACAGATGATTACTGCTACAGCGTAGAATTAGTTAACACCTTCATCTTGCCACACAATTACCATTTCCATTTTCTGTGTGTGGTGACAACATTAAGATCTACTTCCTCAGCAGTTTTCTTTTTTTATTGTTGTTCAAGTATAGTCGTCTCCATTTCCCTCCCACCATTGCCCCCCGCCCCACCTATCCCCACCTCCCACCCTCAATCCTAACCCCCTTTGGCTTTGTCCGTGGGGCCTTTATACATGTTCCTTGATGACCCTTCCCCTCTTTCCCCCCATTATCCCCTCCCACCTTCCCCCTGGTTACTTTCAGTTTGTTCTTTATTTCCATGTCTCTGGTTATAATTTGCTTGCTTGTTTGTTTTGTTGATTAGGTTCCACTTATAGGCGAGATCATATGGTGTTTGTCCCTCACCACCTGGTTTATTTCAGTTAGCACAATGCTCTCCAGTTCCATCCATGCTGTCACAAAGGGTGGGAGCTCCTTCTTTGTTTCTGCTGCCTATTATTCCATTGTGTAAACATACCACAGTTTTTTGATCCACTCATTTACTGATGGACACTTAGGTTGCTTCCAGCACTTGGCTATTATTGTAAATTGTGCTGCTATGAACATTGGGGTGCATAGGTTCTTTTGAATTGGTGTTTAAGGATTCTTAGGGTACAATTCCAGCAGTGGAAGTGCTGGGTCAAAAAGCAGTTCCATTTTTAGTTTTCTGAGGAAATTTCATACTGTTTTCCACAGTGGCTTCACCAGTCTGCATTTCCACCAACAGTGCACTAGTGTCCCCTTTTCTCCACATCCTCTCCAACACTTGTTGTTTGTTGACTGTTTATGATGGCCATTCTGACCAGTGTGAAGTGGTATCTCATTGTGGTTTTAATTTGCATCTCTCTGATGGCTAGTGATGCGGAGCATCCTTTCATATGTCTCTGGGCCCTCTGAATGACCTAGGAAAGGAAGTTTCTTGAATTATTGCTGCCACTGATAGAAATGTGTCTTGTCCTTGAGAAAATTGGATGTGCCCTAGGAAGTTGCATCAGTGCTTGGCATCCACCAGCAGAGGGTTAGATGCTCCTTGTTGGAGGCTGGCAGCCATGGGGAGAAAGCAAGTACTAAGATCTGTTTGTACTCACATTTCTGACATCAAACTTATGAGTTTTCTATACCAAGCAATTCACAAAATCTTGGTGGACACCAACTGGCTATCCTACAATTTAATTCAATTCTGACACTAACAACCCTGAATTAGTACAGACCCTACAAGTTAAGGGCCAAGTCCCACAAGACTGCCCCCCAGGTTAGACACCATTTGTAAGTAGTGAGTCCACAAGTTAATTACACTTCTGTCCTACTCGGTTGCCAATTGGTGGTTCCCACAAGGTTCCCAATAATTTGCTAGAATGGCTCATGGAACTCAGGAAATCATTTTACTTACTATTACCAGTGTACTGTAAAGATACAGCCAGATGGAAGAAATGCACAGGGCAAAGTATATGGGAAGGGACATGGTGCTCCCACGCTCTCTGTGGGCATGCCACAGCGTATAGTAAGTGCTCAATAAACAGTAAGCATATAAAAACTGTGAAAGGTGGGAATAAGTTAGGCAGACAAATCCAAATGCAGATGCTGAAGAGAAGTCCCTTTTCCCTCTGCCTTCTGCACAGTGTGGACCATGCCTGACAGCTCCGAAGAGCACTTCCTCCTTGCAAGGCCTCCTGAGGTTGCAGTCCTGACGGGCTAGCTGTGTATATAAAACTGTAACTTTTCATTTAGTTAGCCAAACATCACGTTTTACGTCAGCTTTGGTGATGCATTTCCAGGGAGTCAGCTAGAGGTCTGGTTGCCAGGTTTCTGTTTCGTTTAAGCGGTGGTTCTCAAAGTGCGGTTCCTGGGCCAGCAGCATTGGCTTCTCCTGGGAACTTGTTGGAAATGCCGACCTGGGGCTCCACCCTAGCCCCACGAGTTGGACTCTCAAGGGGTGGAGTCCGTCAGTCTGTGTTTTCAAAAACCCTCCAGCGGATTCTGCACACACTAAAGAATTTGAGAACCACTGCATCAGAGTGTTACAGACTACCACTGTGTTTTGCTGTGAGCAGTGCTGAGAGGAGTTTAGTATCTGTGGAACACTGAGCCGGTGACTTTTCAGTGTTTAAAAAAGACATTTTTGTTCCGGGTTTCTAGTCCAAATCACCCAGCTTGTTAAGACTGCCAGGGAAGTAAGATTCCATAGGGTACTGCATATGAACTTCTAAAATTTTAATTGCACGGTTAGTTGCAAGTGTTGGATAGAAGGTTAGGGATAGTAAGCAACTGATAATCTGCATGTTTTGGCATTTAAGTTCTAATAATAGGATGAGCCCCAAGCAGTTTCCTTTTCAGAACAGGAAAAGGTGGAATTAGACAGTCTCACCCTCTTCTGACTTTCTCAGAAGTGTTTTTATATTCCAGAGAAGAGTCCGGGCTCTCAAGAAGCATTCTCTTCATCTTATTTTCCATAACTTTGTCCTGGAAAAGGCAGTCTGGGGAAAGGCAGTTTGAATATTAATCATCAGTGTCCAGTCCAGAATGTGGAGTCCACGGGCAGGCAGAGCTTCGTCTGAAACCCGAGGAACCCCAGCAGATAGCGCAGCGGGCGGAGTGGAGTCCCGGCCCGGGCTCTGCTGCCCCAGTGACTCACCCGACGGAATGCTGCAGACACCAACTGCCTGCCCAGGGCTCGGGCTTTGGGCGACCCCCTTTTCCTGGTACTTAAACCCTGCATATGCACTTAAGACATTGCATCCACATTTTTCTAATTCGTTTACACTACACTCACCACAGCATGTGTTGGGTAAGCACTCTGCCACATCAGGGTTTATGAGCTGCGTTTATGAGGCTGCTTTTCTTGAATAAGGATATCGTATATTCTACCAAAAACATGGAACTCGAGCCTGGGAAATGAGGGCTTTGGTGCTAAACTTGGAGTGAACTTGTGAAGTTTTAGGATCCAAAACTAAGCACAGATGTTATCCATTCTCCAAGAACAGCTCACATACTTACTCCCAGAGCCTCTTCTCCGTCTCACCTGAGGCTTCCCCTACTACAAGCGGGGCAGGAGAGAGTGCAGTGCTGGGAAAAGCTTGGGAGTAGGAGACAGTAGCAACGTGAGCTAAAATCTAGAACCTCCACACTTGAGCAACATTTTGCTCTCCCAGTTTTGCAAAGTTCCTGAAAAGACAACAAGGAGTTGTTGCCATTTTGAGTTAATTGTTGGAGTAATTTTTTAGATTCTTTTTCAAATTGATTTTTATTACTTAATCAAAGTTGCATGCCTATATTTTATAGAGTCAAATAGTACTATAAACTTTGTCTCTCCTCCCAATATTTCTTCCTCCCTATGTTAGCTGTTCTTTTGATATTTTCCATCTTATTGCTAAAAAAAATGCTCACATTGTTACTCTCAGATTTTTCAGTTTCAAGTATCTTTTGTTGAAGATGAGGATGTAGCTCTTTCGTCATCCTCTCCCTCCTTCCCCACATGTGGGCTCTTCCCATCCCACACCCTCTCACCGTAATACTGTTGCAATTTCAATTAGACTGATAGCCTTCACTTACGTATGACCATGTGCATTGTCTGCACAGCTGAGCCACACAGTGTACCAACTGAGGTTCGATCTGCAGGATGCCAGCCCCGCAGAGGATTGTGCCCATGTTTACCGGGAAGTGAACCTGGAACACTGCGATGTAGGATTGGGCAGAGGGAGAAGCTGGACTGGGACAGTCACTGCAGCTGCAGCTGGTCCCATGGAAAGCTCTGAGCTGGGATGGCCCTGCGGAGTTACCCAAAATTTCCGTCTGGGTGGGTCTTTGTACTACCATGTGGACCAGTCATTGGACGGGGGCTATCTTTGGGGACGAGGTTCAGCCTTGGGTGAGGGGATCCCTTAGGCTGATGACAAGTTCCAGAAAGACACAACCACACTCTCAGCTAATGGGGGAATTCTGACTTGAATTGGGGTGGCAGTGGTCGACAATCTGTGTATCACACTGTGGCATCTGCTCCATATACCAGGATTACTTTCTGTTCCCTGAAATCCTTTCTTCTCTGTTGTTACTGTCCCTTTTTATTTTTCGTTTGCTGTCTTTTCTGTGTATTTCACACTTACACAACCCCATGCTTTCTAAATTGTGCAAATCTTCTTTCAATAACTTGATGTTGTAATATCTTAAAATTTATGGGGTATTTTATTCATTTCACTTTCTTAAGTAATTGTCTCCTAGAACCTTGTCACCTGCCCCAGTGTTTTCCTGGGGCACCTTTGTGTCGTCAGGCCCGGCATTCTTTCTTGGGTTAGATCTTCTGTGTCCTGTATGCACACCTACTTTCTTGGTTTATTCCTCCCTTGTGGAAGAATACAGCCTCCAGTAAGGGTGCATGCGAGGTAAATTGTGTGAGGGTTGAATTTTTGAAAATGCCTTTGCTTTTTCTTAAGTGTTGGTAATTTGACTGGATATTACAGTCTAATTTTACTTGCCCTCAAAAATTATAAGTCATTTGTTCATTTTCTTCTGGTTTTCAAAGTTATTGTTGAGAAATTCAATACCATTTTGTTTGTTTGTTTCCTCTCTGGTGGGCTGTGTCTTCTTTTCTTTGGCCCAAATGTCTTGAAGTTTCACAGCCATGTGCCTTGGTATTATCCATTTATCAGGAGGTTTCACCATGGGTCCCTTGTCCTCCTACAGCTCTTGCGGAGTTGGCCAAGAATGCAAGACCCTGAACACCCTTAAACCAGGTCCTTTCTCAAGGTTGTGTTTGCAGTGAGCAGCCCTGAGCGAGAGACACACCTCTATCCAGAGCGAAGAGCAGGGCTCTTCGCCACTTCCCATAAGAGCAGTGGGCTCCTCAAGCTCAGTGCTCCTCAGCTGCGGTGCAAAGCCACTGCACCGGCAGCATCCACCTGGGCTCCTGCACTTTGCCCCCGTGGGAACTGGGGCCAGCGGAAACTGGCGGAGGTGCTGATGCCTGTTCTGCTTGCTCTTCCTTGAGTAATAAAGTCCTTTATCTCTGACTGAGAAGTCTTGTATTTTCTCTCTGTATCTGTGAAACATTAACAGGCTAACATATTAATTATAAGGAGGGTAACATTGAATCCCACCCCTAACACATTGTTCTGCACACTTGGTGGGCTCCTTCAATCTGGAAACAGAAATTTTCTTGAGTTATTTGATGATCTCCTGGGGATCCAGGAAGCTAAATGCTGCTTTAAAAAAAAATAACAACAGGTTTATTCAATAAAATTTACATAACCATGAAATCCACCATTTCAGTAGTTCGGTTTAGCAGTTTTAGTATAGTTAAAGAGTTGTGCAGCTGTCACCACTGTATAATTTCAGGGTATTTGCATCAACCCCAAGAAGAAAGCTCAGACCCATTAGCAGTCGCTTCACAGTCTCTCCTTCCCCAGCCCCTGGCAACCACTGGTCTGTTTCCACCCACAGAGGTTTGCCTCTTCTGGGCATTTCACATAAATGTGACTATATAAAGTATGTGGCTTTTTGCAACTGGCTTCTTTCACTTAGCAAGATATTCTCAAGATATATCTGTATAGCAGGTATTAGTACTTAACAAGTACTTTCTATTATTGAATAATATTCCATTGGATATTACACAGTTTGTTTATCTACTCATTAGTTGAAAGACATTTGGATTACATCCACTTTTTAGCTATTACGAATAATGCTACTATGAATATGTACAATTCGAATGTGAAGACAGTATGTTTTAATTTCTCATAGGTATATACATAGAAGTAGAATTTCTGCATTGTATGGTAACTGCATATTTCATGTTTTGAAGAGCTACTAGGTGCATTCCAAGGAAGCTCTTCCATCTTACAATCCCATCGGCATTGTGTAAGGGTTCTGATTTCCCCACATCCTTGCGAACACTTCCTACTACCTTTTTTTATTTTAGCCATCTTAGTGAATGCGAGGTGGTTTCGATTTATATTTCTCTAATGATTTATCATTTATTGTGATTTTGATGTATATTTTTCCAATAACTAATGATATTGAGCATCTTTTCATATACTTATCCATTTGTATATACTTATATATTCCTTGGAGAAATGTCTGTTTAAATTCTTTGTCCATTTTTATTAATTGGGTTATCTTTTTAATTTTTGAGTTGTATAAGTTCATTATACAAGTCCATAATCTGATTTGCAAAAATTTTGTCTCATTTCATGTGTTGTGATTTCATTTCCTCATTGGAATTCTATGATGAAGTCCAGTTTATTTATTTATTTATTTAGTCTTTTGTCACTTGTGCTTTTGATGCCATAGCATCTGAGACTAATTCAAGATCATGAAGATTTATGCCTGTACTTTTTTCTAAGAATTTCATAGCTTGAGCCCTTACATCTAGGTTGATTATTTTGAGTTAATTTTTTTTTATATAGTGGGAGGTAGGGGCTCCAACTTTATTCTTTTACATGTAGATATGCAAAGTTATTCTAATACCATTTGTTGCAAAGACAATTCTTTCCCCCATTGACTTGTCTTGGCACCATGGTCAAAAATCGATCGATAGAAAATATAAGAGTTTATTTCTGGACTCTCATTTCTATTCTACTGATCTATACGTCTAGCCTTATGGTGATATCACATTGTTTTCATTAAAATCAAGAAGTATAAGTTCTCCAGCTTTGTTATTCTTTTTCAGGGTTATTCTGGCTATTCTTGGTCCCTTGTATTGCCATATAATTTTAGGATCAGCTTGTCGATTTCTACAAAATTAAAAGCCAGCTGGTATTTTGATTGATATTAGATTTAACTTTGAATCAATTTAAGGAGTATTGCCATGTTGACAATATTAAACCTTTGAATTCATGAGCATGGGATATCTTTCCATTTATTTAAATCTTCCTTAATTTCTCCCAACAGAGTTTTGTAGTTTTCAGTGTATGTTTCAGACTTCTTTGTTAAATTTATTCCTAAGTATTTTATTCTTTTTGATGCTATTATAAATCAAATTGTGTTCTTAATTTTATTTTCAGATTTTTTGTTGATAGTGTATAGAAATAAAATGAGTTTTGCATATTGATCTTGCATTCTTTAACCCTAATCAACTTGTTTATTAGTTCAAATAATTTTGGTGCAATTTTTGGATTTTCTATATACATGCTCTCTGTAAATACAGATAGCTTTATTTCTTTCTTTTCAACCTAGATACCATCTCTTTTTCTCGGACTAATCACCCTGGCTAGAAGTCCTTTTTATTTCTATAAAATCAGTAGTAATGTCTCCTTTTTATTCCTGATTTTAGTATTTTTAAGTCTTCTTTATTTTTGTTCGTTACATAAAAGTTTGTCAATTTTATTGATCTTTTTAGATAACCAACTTTTGATTTTATTTTCTCTATTATCTGTACTTTCTCTACTTAATGTATTTACACCCTAGTTTCCTTCTTCCATTGGATGTGGGTTTAGTTTGCTCTTTTTCACTCAGTTCTTAAGGTGGCATATTAGGTTATTGATTTGAGATCATTTTTAGCATAGATATTTACAGCTACAAATATCCCTCTAAGTACTGCTGTAACTACATCCCATAAGTTGGTATGTTGTGTTTCCTTTTTCTTTTTTTTTAAGTATCTTTTTTTAAGTTTTTTATTGATTATGCTGTTACAATTGTCCCATTTTCCCCCTCACTCCCCTCCACCCTGCCCACCCCCTCCCACCCACATTCCCCCCTTTAGTTCATGTCCATGTATCATAAATTCTTTAGCTTCTACATTTCTCCTACTATTCTTGCCCTCCCCCTGTCTATTTTCTACCTACCCTCTATGCTACTTATTCTCTATGCCTTTTCCCCCTCTCTCCTCCTCCCCTTCCCTGTTGCTAACCCTCCATGTGATCTCCATTTCTGTGATTCTGTTCCTGTTCTACTTGTTTGCTTAGTTTGCTTTTGTTTTAGGTATGGTTGTTAATAACTGTGAGTTTGAAGTCTTTTTTTATTGTTCATATTTTTAATCTTCATTTTCTTAGGTAAGTCCCTTTAACATTTCATATAATAAGGGCTTGGTGATGATGAACTCCTTTAACTTGGCCTTGTCTGAGAAGCACTTTATCTGCCCTCCCATTCTAAATGAAAGCTTTGCTGGATAGAGCAATCTTGGATGTAGGTCCTTGCCTTTCAGGACTTGGAATACCTCTTTCCAGCCCCTTCTTGCCTGCAAGGTCTCTTTCGAGAAATCAGCTTGTTACAGGGTGCAGCCAAGAGGGGGCCCACAAATGGACATTTGGAATGGGGTCCAGGGCTCAAGGTGTTCAGAAAATACTAGGATGTACTACCCCCCCCCCCAGGTGTGGGTGGGAGAGAGGGACAAATGGAGCAGGCCCATTGAGAGCTGTTTTGTATAGCAACAGCTCTGCAGCTAACCTCTGGGGTGTGGTCATTTAACATATCTATGGCCTTTGACCGGCCACATAGATGTGTTAAATAGCTGTGGCCATTCTCTGAGCCACGGGGATGGAGGTAACTTCCCCACCAAGATGTAACTGGCGGGGGCAGGTCCCCCGAGTTACAGCGCCTGCATGAGAGCTTGGAGATGATTGGCTCCATGACATGGGGCCACACCTGCCAGACCCACGATGGCGACCGGAAAAGCTGGAAAGGACAGCAGATTGAGGGCAAGTGTGGCTGAGTGTGGGAGGAGTCGGAAATAGGGCTGCAGAGAAAGATTGGCACGAGGATTGAAACCCAGACACGGCAGCCATAAAAGGGAGAACCATGCGGCTTTTGGCAGAGTAGAGGGCTCTCGTGGTCCTGGGGGAGAGAGGACCACGTGGCTGGAGCGGTGGAGAGAGGACCACGCAGCTTTGCCAGAGTGGGGACCCCCGCAGCAGTAGTAGGGGGAACCACCACCCGGTTTTAGCAGAGATTCGGCCGACACAGCTGATGGTGCTGGGAACTGAGGGAGGCCTGCCAGCCGAGCGCGGATTACTGGGAATAACCAGACACTCCTGAGCCCGGACTTCTATTTCCTTTCCTGAGATACAGTACCCCAGACTGGGAAAAGGGGGAAGGAAGGATTGTGTGTGTTTGCGGGTGTTTTAAGGGACTTTGGGGTTTTGATAAAGACATTAGGTCACTACTTTAAGTTTGTACAGGACTAAATAAACATTTCCTTTCCTTTTCACGAATCTCTGGCATTGAGAGATGTCTTTCCTTTAAGGCGGAGGATATGATGGACCTGAGTCTCTTTCAGTAAGAGTATTATCGTCTCGGGCCCCCCTTGTTTTGTTCTGTAACAAGCTGACATTCTGATTGGAATTCCTTTGTAAGTTACTGTCCCCTTATCTCTTGCTGCTTTTAGGATTCTCTCCTTCATTTTTACCTTGGCTAATGTAATTATGATGTGCCTTGGCATGTTCCTTCTTGGGTCCAACCTCTTTGGGACTCTGAGCTTCCTGGACTTCCTGGAAGTCTATTTCCCTTGCCAGATTGGAGAAGTTCTCCTTCATTACATATTCAAATACGTGTTCCATTTCTTGCTCTTCCTCTTCCCCTTCTGGTACCCCTATAATTCGGATGTTGGAATGTTTAAAGATGTCCTGGAGGTCCCTAAGCTTCTCCTCATTTTTTTTTGAATTCTTGTTTCTTCATTCTTTTCTGTTTGGTTGTTCCTTTCTTCCTTCTGGTCCACTCCATTGATTTGAGTCCCAGTTTTCTTCCCATCACTATTGGTTCCCTGTGCGTTATCTTTCATTTCTCTTATTGTAGCCTGCATTTGTTCATCTAATTTATGACCAAAGTCAACCAATTCTGTGAGCTTCCTGATCACCAGTGCTTTGAACTGTGCATCTGATAAATTGGCTATCTCTTGGTCACTTAAAAAAATTGGTTCTGGGGCTTTCAATTCTGCTTGAGCCATCTTTTTTATTCTTTATTTTCCTTTGGTCTGGTTGCAGGTGTTACGTAAGGGCGGCGGAGCCTTAGGTGTTCATGGGGCGGGGCACCCCAGTCGCTGGGTTCCCCAGTCCCTGGGTTGTGACGTTGTATGTGGGGGCGGGGTCCGAGAGGGAACAATGGTGCCTGTTCCGCTCTCTCTAGGACTCCAGTCCCCTTGCTGCCTCTCACAAGCAAATTGGGCCCCCCTGGTGCTGGCTCCCAGGCGGGTGGGCCTGTGTACTTTCTCGGACTCTGTGGGACTCCCCAGGGAGCCTCCTGTGAGGCTGAGAGAGTCTCCCGCCCTCAGTTCCCACAGGTGTTTTCAGTCGGTGCTCTTAGGCTTTGTTTCCCGGCGCTGGGTCCCTGGGCGGCACGGTCTGTGTTGCTGCCCATTTTTGCTTAGTTTGTCTTCACGTGAATGTGTGGCTGCAGCCAGCCAGCTGCCTTGCGCCCCTCACTGGGTCTGCTCGTTGCCTCCCGCGCCCAGGGTCTGCCACCGGTCCGTCGGCTGCCGCTGCACTTCTGGGGTTTGCCAACTGCCGTCTGCACCCTGTGCGCCCACGTCTGCCAGCCACCGCTCTTTCCTGCCGGGACCTCTCACCCCTCTCCGCAGGTCTGCGACTCCGCCCCTCCTTACCGGTCTGGATGTACAGTAGTCCGACTTCCGTTCAGTTCAATTCTCTCTGTTCTGGTTGTTTCTTGTTTCTCAATTTTTGTTGTCCTTTGTTTTGGTTGCACGAGGAGGCACAGTGCGACTGCCTATGCCTCCATCTTGGCCGGAAGCCATGTTTCCTTTTTTTTAATCTCAAAGTATTTTCCAATTTTCCCTGCGTTTTTTTTCTTGATCAGTTATTTAGATGTGTGTTGTTTAATTTCCACATATTTTCACAATTCCTAAATTTTTCTTTGTTATTGATTCCTAATTTCATTCCACTGTGGTCAGTGAGCATCTTCCACGTGATTGCGATCTTTTCAGATTTACTGTGGCTTGTTCCGTCATGCAACACTCATTCCTTTTTGGAGAGTGTTCCATGTGCGTGTGAGAACAGTGTGAACTGTGCCGTTGTTGAGTGGCATGTTCTGCCTGTACCTGTTAGGTGTGGTTGTTTACAGTGTCATTCAAGTCTTCTGTTTCCTTGTTGATCTTCTGTCTAGCTCTAGTCATTATTATTGAATTGTCTAGTTTTCCTTTCACTTTTGTCAGGTTTAGCTTCATGTATTATGAACCTCTATTGTTGGCTTCCTGATGAATTGACCCTTTATCATTATAAAATGTTCTTATTTGTCTTTAATAACAATTTTTGTCTTAAGGTTTATTTTGTCTATTATTAATAGCCTCTTCAGCTGGGTTTGTTTTGTTTTGTTTGTTTGTTTTTGTCAGTGTTCTCATTGTTTTTGTGAAGAAGTCAATCTTCAGAGGCTTTAGTCAACCATTCTGGAATGGGGAACCCCTTAGCTGCCTCTTACACGTGCGGACGGCCTCTCTGTCCTCAGGTCTGCGTTCTCCTTTACTGCCAGAGTTACCGTTTAGAAACGCTGTGATGTAGCAGCTTCGGTGAGACGGTTCCTGCCTAGGAGTCGCTTGGCTGGTCTGCGAAGTCATTACCATGGGTCTTTCTGGTTTCCAAAATGTTGTAAATGTTAACTTCTTTTCTATCTTCTTCTTTTTTTTATTTCTAAAAAAAGTGCCTTTACTCAGAGGGTTAGCAAAGGGAATGGAGCTCAAGGAGTGGTTTACATGTTTAACCTGTATCTGAGGGTAAACCCGTCAGTTGTTAGCTACTGTATTCGAAGTACCTGAATTTTCTTGTGTATTCTCCAGCACTTTTTTAAATGATCAGGGGTCTTTTTTATTGTGAGGGATACAGATACCTGGCAATACCCTAAATTTAATTAAAGATGGTGCTTATATTATCTTTTAAATTTAAACATGGAATTTGAACATCACTGATTCAAAGTAAGGATGGCCAGCGGTTTCCAAATCTTTTCACTACTTGATTTTCCTTCAACCAGTGGTCCCAAAACTTGACTATGCACCAGAACCACATGGAGGGTTTGTTAATACGGGTGACCCAGCATCATCCCCAGAGTTTCTGATTTAGAAGTTGGAGGTAAGGCCTAAGGATTTGCATTTTCAACAAGCTCCCAGGTGATGCTTATGTTTCTGGTCCTGGGACCCCACGGGAATCACTACCCGAATGTGTGAAAGTTAGTGTTTCCTTTGGTGTGGGGAGGACATTTGGAAGCAGATGAGAACACAGAGGGAGAGGAATAAGAGGGCAGATAAACAGGGAAGAAAGGGTGTGCCTACTTGTGCTTGTCCTGTGGCACCCAGCTCGCGGACGCTCTGCTGTTTTCTCCACGGCAAAATCTGCTTGGGGAAGCAGCTCGTGGCATCAGAATTGTAATTGTATTCAAGGAAAAAAGGAATGAAGTAGGACTCCACGAAAAACCTTAAATTTAAGCCCTGCAATTGTATTTTTAAGTGAAATTTTAAAGTGGGTGGGGAGTGTATGCAGGGTGGAGAAGTCAGTCCTTGTGTAATGTTATGACAAGCACTGGTCGAGTATTGCTAAGGCAGCAGGATCTTGGCAGGTTGGTCAGGGAGGCACTTGTCCATAGGTGCAGTTATCTCCTGGGGCCGTCCTTTCCCCTTGTTGCAAGTCTGAGAAGGCAGGACACTGACTGGCTAAGTCACACAGGCAGAGGGTCAGACCAAGGGTCTGGTTTGTGCCACAGGTGGGAGCCCAAACTCACTACCATTCCTCTGGGTTATTTTCATGTAGCCATTTGGAGATTCCGCCATAATTATCTCACATTTAACCATTTTGTTGTTGTTGCTATTGTTCTCAGAATATTCTTCTGGGGTGTGGTCGCAAATATTGAGAAATAGAATTGTGGCTGCAAAAGATAGAGGTGGTTGGAAGGAATGCAAGAGAGAAGTGAGAACTCAAAACCCTTGTCTCAGCTGAGGCTGCCTTTCAGACACTTTTATTACTTAAAATGCAATGCACCCGGGTACTTCCTTTTATCGCTTTAGAAAGCAAGGAGCTGGGAAGAGGGGAGCAGTCTGGATGGGTAGATGATGTGAGAAAGCAAGTTATAGAAGATTTATTTTACTTCTAACCTGTCACTTCATTTTTTAGGTGTGTTGTATTTTCATTTGTTTTTAATTTATAAAATGATGCTTTAGTTTTAGATAATTCTCAAAGGTGTTTGATACTTTTTGTTGTTGTTTTTGCAAGATTACCTCTAACATCTTTTGGGCAGCCAGGGTAAGAAACCAAGTCAAGAATCCCCTTGACCTCTAAGATAGACCTTAGGGTACATAGAAGACATGGGCATAGAAGATTCAGTCTTCCCTGGACCATGTGGTCCCAGAGGCTGCATGTATGTTGTTTCCTGGTAGCAGTTTTCAATGGCTTTAGAGGGAAAGAAAGTTCATTGCTATGACAGTCAGGCAGCCACACTGGGGAAAATATGATGTATCTTCTTGTGGAGGAAAAAGTCAGTATTATCCAACCCAGTAATCAGATTTTCAGACAAAGGCACGACCCTGGAATGTCCTGTCTACAGCTGAGCGTAGCATTAGTCTTGTTGCCAAAAGGTTTTTAAAAAATCAGTGTGTGCTGGCTTGTCTGTCTCTTTTGGATATGAAAGTATATTTTATCTGATAACTTTTCTCATTATTATTTTGAAGGCAACTAAATTGCTTTAGAGGTATTAGTTGTAGTGGTAATTAATTCAGCTTTTATTGAGCACCTACTGTGTGCCAAGGTCGGTGACTACTTCTCGGGGTGGGAGGGGAGAGAAAGGCAATAAAAAAGCCAGTACTCATTTATCCGTCCCTCCTTACATTGCTCAGGGACTTGCTGAGCATTTTCTATGTGCCCAACTCTGCACTGAGTGCTAGGGGTACAAAAGTGACCGAGACTGACACATCCCTGTGGCCCTTCAAGACCATCCCTCAGTCAAGCTTGGTCAGGCCTAAAGCGCAGAAGGCCAGAAGAGCCCGTGATGGGGGGATGTACAGGTGAGATCAGGATCCAGTGAAGGGCTTCCCAGAGGAGGTAACCTGGGAACTAAAACAAAGTAGAAACAGGTGCTAACCAGGTAAGATAAAGGCGGCAAGGAAAGTTAAGCAATGGCTGGACAGAAGTAGTGCTTAGCTGGGGGTAGAACATAGGCCTAAGGAAGAACAATAGGAAACAAGACTATTTATATTTGAAAGGCATTTTATTTCTTGCTTAGGAGTTTGGACTTCAACCTAAGGTTATTGAGAAACCACTGAAGTATCTCATAATGGAGGAGTTATACAGGAATCTCCAGCCACATAAAAGAGCATTGCTATGCTATAACTGCAGAGGTTTTACGTAAACAACAGTAGAACAGCCAACTGTGTGCTCTTGATGATTGCTGATACATAAAATATAATTACTATTATAGCAAAGCGTGGGAGTATGTCCACAAGTAGACTCTATTATTGGCACTGTGAGATTCCTTAAGAATTCCTTTGTGATACCTGCCGTAGATGGGGCTACAGGCTCTTCCCTCCACTATCAAAGATGGAGAGATCTGGTAGCATCCATGCACTTTTTAAAAGTATGTGGTTATAAACGTCCAGAATAGGCAGATCCATTGAGACAGCAAGTAGATTGGTGGTTGCCAGTGTCTGGGGGAGGAGGGGTATAGAGAATCGGAAAGGACAGCAAACAAGTCCAGGATTTTATTTATTTTTTATTTTTTTATTTTTTTTTTGAGCAATGGCAATATTCTGGAATTACTGGTAATGGCTATACAACATTGTGAGTATAGTAAAAAACACTGAATTTTACACTTTGGTTAAAATGGTTAATTTTATGTTATGTGAATCTTAATAAAAAAAAAAGAGGAAGAAAAAGATGTTGATTTTTTTTTTTTTTTTTTGGTAGTGAAGGGCAATCGGAAGTGTGAGTTGAACTGCCAAGCAATGGGCTACCGCTTCTACGTGCGGCAAGCCGAGAAGGTCATTGACGGCACCCCCTGCGACCAGAATGGCACAGCCATCTGCGTGTCTGGGCAGTGCAAGGTAAGTGGCCCAGGACGGCGGTGTCAGGGTGGACTCTCAGGCTGTTTGAGCCAGACCATGGTCTGCGGCCTCCTGCAGCCCACGGCCCCTGAGCGTGAGCTCTGGGAGAAGTGGGACGAGACAGGGCGGCTTGGTCCACCCTGTGTTTTTGATCTTTGGGAGCTGCCATGTCTCACTCTGGCATTTCGGTTACTAAATGATTTGTGTTTACACTGCATGCTTCACAAGGGACACGGTGCTCTTTGCTCATTGTGTCTAGAATGCCTTCCCCACCTCTGAAGTGGAGGTCATGGAAAGGCCACTCCCAGCTCAGCCGGAAAGGGCTGGCAGCTGCAGGTGGCATTTTAAGGCAGGGTGTATTTCATCTTGCCTCCCACCAGATGGGGCGAGCTTCCAAATGAAAGTTGTCTCTCGCCCTTTACAACAGATGCTGTACTTTAAACAGGAAGCATTTTCGGCCTCTCTGGACTTCTGAAGTCTGTTCCAGTAAATCCCTGCCTGACATTCTGCACACATTCTGGGCTTGAGAGAATCCTTGTGGGATGTTAACCTTTGACAGAGAGCACATTTGGTTAAAAACAGGCGTCTTAGATGAGATGGCACAAATGCTACAGTCACATTAATTTGGGCCTGGACTGCCACCTGCCTTTCATCTGTAAATGTGGTCAGCAGAGCTAAGCAGGTAAATGACTCTTTGGAGCCCAGACTGAGATTCTGCCTTAATTAAAACCTCAATAGCTGGAGGACTGATTTTCCTCCAAGGAGGAGGCTTCGGCTATCACCTCTGTAAATTGGAATGTAAATTGCCGGTGTTTAGTATTAGAGCTATCCAAGTGTGATTTCTAAGCACAACCTTCCCCCTTAGCCATTGTATAGGATGGTCTCAGATTCTGAATAAAGCTAAGAAAGGGAGAAGCTGTCATTTGCTACTGATGTGTGTGAGGTGTCTGTGGAAGAGCAAAACCCCCAAAGAACTATGAGGCGGTGTAAAAGAGGCAGGGAGCATGGTGGGAAGTACAGTGGAGGCCACACCCTTCCTGGCCTCCAGTTCCCCTTCCTTTGGGAAAACTGTTGTGTTTCACACATCCCCTCTGAGCTTCAACTTCCTCCGGTGACAGCTGAGGTGGTTCCAGTAGAGTTTTGTGGTGTCCAGATCAACTGGTTTCTGCCTCTCAGTTACTGAACCTAAAATAATGGTCCTTAATCAATCTGGCTTTTTTTTTCTGATCCTGAATGAACTGTTTTGTTTTCTGATACAGGTACACCTGCTGGGAGGGGTTACAGTGTAATGGTTAAAAATATGCCCTCTGAAGTCAGACTGCTTGGGTTCAAGTCCTGCCTCTCCCACTGACTTACTGTGTGGTCTTGTCCAGGCTACGTAAGCTCCCTGGGTCTCTGCCCGTCATCTGCAGCCCAAGGCGGGTGGCACAGCACCTGCCTCCTGCCTTACAGTGAAGAGCCGTGTGCTAGTGCACGTCCGGTGCCTGCAACGGGTCTGCACTTCGTAAGCATACTGGTGTGTGTTCGTGCAATTGTTTGTGTCCACTTATATCACATTGTATTTGAGTTTTTAAATGCAGAAGTATTTGCTTTTTTTTGGTAAATTATAGATTTGTGAGATGGACACCGCCTTTTGAGGTGGGTTCTCTCGCTGTAATGGGACCCATAGGGCAGAGCGGATTCTAGTTGGGTGTGTCTGGGGAAGGGCTGGAGTGTCTGATTTTCTAACAAGCTCCCATGGGATGTGCATGTTGTTGGTCTATGGAGCGTACTTTGTGTAGCAAAATTTTAGAGGACACTTTGATTAGATCATACTTAACAAAGAACCAGAAATGTAAATACAGAGTGGTGAAATGCCTTGGAAGATGAAACGTGATTTCTGTCCACTGGGCAAGCGTGTTTTCTTAGTGCTGCACGCCGTGTCTCTGAACTGATGATGTGAAAGAAAAACAAACACTTATAAGGACATGGCTATGGGTTCTTTGTAATTGGTGAAAGCCTTTCAGGCTGTAGGACAGAACAGTTTGGAGATGATAATTGCTGAAAGACTGAGACAAACAGCCCCAGGATGTGAGTAGATTAATAGGTATTTGACGCTACACGGACAACTTTGCTATTCCATCACATTTGTTCTCTGTGCTTTTGCCTGAAATTCACTCGTTGAAGCTGTTAGAACCCTGATTCTCTTGTCCTCTTTGGAACTTCAGTTTCAGTAATCTGAAGTACATTTGCTTCCCAGGGTGAGGTTCTGTTTACTTTGCATCTTTCAAAGGGTAGAGTGTCCTTTTCTGAACATTTGATGGGAAGCCCAGAATTCCACTGGAATCTCTGCTTAGCTGCCTTGTGGCTGAGAGAGCTGTCTCTCGTGGACACGGTGTCTGCCTCTGCTGGCTGCATAAAGTTATACAGCAAACCTGGGCCTGCAACCAAACTTAATGAAAGGCAATAAGCATTAAATAGGAGTATGAGTCAAACCCACAGAGGAGTAGCTAGGAGAAAATGGTGTCTGCTCAACACCAAGCCAAAGAAATACCCAGGCCCACACAGTGCAAGCCGGAGTGCTCTGCTCGGGTGCCCACAGGACACTCCCGGCCTGTTCACCTGCCTGCTGGCTCCTCCGTTTCAGAGCCAGGAGCTGGAAGAGTGGCAGAAAGTGTGCAGGTGTCCTTGGACAGGAGGCTGGAGAAAATGGAGGCCCCCTCCAGTCCCTCAGTCCTGCGTGACACTTCTTTTCTTGACAGGGACTGAATGTTGACTTCAGACTAAGGATCGCATGTAGCTAAGCTTTTAAGGCAAAGCACTGTGGCACTGTCTTCTCCTGAAGCATGTGTCCGCAGCTCACAGGGATTCCGCCTTCCTCATCCAGACGCCTAACCTCTAGACACCAAATAGGACCATCTGGCCAGTCTTGAGAGCATTCTCTGAGACACTCCCAGCCCTGGCTGGTCATTATTGTTATTTGTGGGAACGAAATTAGCATTTTCTAATTAGCAAAGATCACAGTAATAATTTCTATCAGTAAGCATCACACTAACTGTGCTGCGATTTTTTAAGTTTGATCTCAGCTTTAAACTATGTCTGAAAATTTTTTTATACTTTAATGTAGATGCATTATTTTTGCTCACAATTTAATAAAATAGTTGGAACTTTGCCTTCAGAGATTTAGCAGGCATTTACAAGAACAGGGTCATTGGGTAAAGACTACCAAAACCAACATTCACTGCCTGCAGTCCAGACTTTCAGAAACCTCAGCATCCCAGACCTAAATGATACTGAAACAGTCAGAATTACTCTAAGACCCACCCAAAAAAGGTTTTGGTGGTAAAGATACAGTCCTTGAGTAGGTTTTTACGATACAGAGGCTGATGCAAAACTGCAAAGGAAGGTGTTGGAGCTGATTCGTGCAGGCCAGCAAGGAACCGCTCCTGAGAGTTCACCATGTGCCAGACACTGCGCCTGCCAGGTGCCTTCCTAGGAGGTGGTTTCATCCATTCATCTGCCTTCACAATGACTCAGTCAATAGGAATCAGTAGTCTCTGTTTTACCGAGGACTATTGAAGAGATTAAATTACTTGGACACACGAAGTGCTGCATAGGGGCTAATGGTTAATATCGACTTTTTGAAGCAGAAAGAGTAGTTTATATATGATGGAGGGAACCTATGGGCTTTAGGTCTCCCCTATTCTGAGTTTATTTTTCTCACTGCCTCCTTGCAACACAAACTGTTTTTCCAAAACACACATCAGGACATGCCTCTTCTTTGCTTAAATTCCATCTTTGGCGCCCCATTGCCTATGGAATAGAGGCCAGGCCCTTCATCATCTGTCTGCTGCCAGGCCTCCCTGGGCCCCCGGTGCTGGCCAGGCTGGGACGTGCTGCTCCCCGACCCAGCAGGCCTGCAGCCTTGTGCTCCACGAGAATGTGCACGCTGTCCTGCCAGCCCACTCTGGATCTACCCCTGGCTCTGCTCAGAAGTCACTGGCTGACCCCCTTGTGTACTGTTCCGTTTTACTGTTCCCTCTTCTTGTAACTATTTGTTCCCATCGTCCTCGCCTGCCACCCAACTACCCTGGGAGCAGTTCCAGGCACTTGGCTTTAGTAAAATGCCTACCCTTTGAATAGGTGCTTAAAATAAATGAGTAAATGAATTAAGGTACTTAGTGACTCAGTCTGTTGGATTCCAGCAAATGAAATTAGTCCTGAGTGCAGCACAGTCTCTCATTTTTGTCTGGGATGGGCAGTTGATTGCAGATAAAACAAGGATGTGCAGCCCCCTTGGCCCAGTCCCCAGGGCCCAAGGTCCAAGGCCTTGGGGGTGGGGGAGAGTTCTTGGCACACAAGCTCCTGTCTCCCTTGTCTTGTTTTTAATTTTGCTCATTCTGAATTTCCTGAGTGCCCTCAGAGCTAATGACAGGAAGAACCTAAGCACATGTGAATCTGTGCTCCCCAGGGTGCCTTCTGTTGAGGGCACAGAGCCCCCTTCTGCCCACCATGCTCCTCCCTTGTCCCTAGCAGCCAGCACTCTCCACACAGGGCGCTTCGTACGCCCGCCTTCCGCGCACACTGCGGGGCTTTGACCCTTCCTCCCCGAGCGGGGACACCACTGGGCTTCCATCCCAACATGTCAGCAGACAGCTTCATATTTATTCAATAAATTAAAGCAAGGTAGCTCTTTCAAAATGTTCAGAGATAAGCCCTGGACCGCGTGTGGCCCTGACCAGGAAGGAGGACACAGTGGGTGTGTGCATTTGCACATGCGCCAGGGCTGGGTGTTGAGGGGCGGAACCTTCTCCTGCTTCAGTGGCTGCTGCTGTGCTGTCGGAGCCCAGCAGGGGGTTCCTGCTCTTCCCTCTGCCTGTATGCCCTGAGTGGGTTTCGCTTCTCCTCTTGGTTGCCAGCTTTATTCTGTGGGCTTTGCTCAGAGTTCTGTCATTACTTGAATGAAATCAAGAAAATAGTTGCAGTGGGTAAAGTTTATCCCCTTTGCCAGACACGTGCATCATCCGGACTTGAAGTAGGATGGAGAGCGTTTACTCTGCTTAAATTCCGAGCTTATGTGATGCGTGGTGGGCTCCCCCTGGTATTTCCACTCCAAGCAAACTGCTCTAAAAGCCCTTTCTGCTTGTGACTGTTAAAATGCTTATCATGTCAGGTTACAGCTGCTTTGCCATGTGTCTGAGCTCCGAAAGGAGCATCAGATATCCTCAGTGCTTAACACTGGAAAATTATTCAATAATGTTTTTAAAATAGAAGAGTGAATAAACACAAGAACAAGTCAGAAACTGAATATGAAGCCTCCTTTCCTACAAACAATCAAGAATAGGGTTTACAAAGCATTAACGTTTTAGAGTCCAGGCCCTGTTCTCAAGGCCTCTGAATTGCTAACCCTAAAGTAAACCTGATGAAATTTTCCTGGTTATATGCACTTCTTTTCCATTATTTATGGTTTTTCTCATTTTCAAGCTTTGGAACCACCACCTAACATAAAAGCTCCGTTAAAATGTCTTTATTAGTACACACTTATTAACTATTGTTACCATGAATTATTAATTAACAGCCCAAGCAATACACATAATTATTAATTAATTCACCAAATAATCTTAACTGCTCACTGCCAGACACTGGTCTAGGTGGGGGAGATAAAAATATAGAAAAGATTAACATGGTTCCTGTCCACACTAAGCTTAAAATTAAATGGAAAATGTAATAAAGAGAAAAGTCCAGTTAACAAGCAAGCATCACAGATTTTGACGAGCATCGTGAGGTTAGTAGGAACTGTTAGTGGGAGTGGTGGGAGGTGCACAGGGGGTGTAGGGGAAGGTCTTCGAGGAGGGCGGGGTGGAGATGACCAGTGGAGGCAACCCTGCGTGCTGACCTTGCGATCCCCGGGGCCTGGAGAAACCACAGGTCAGGACCCAGCACACACGCAGTGCTCAGGAGCTGACAGATGTGGGGATGGTCAGTGCCTTTGCCCTGCCCTCTGCCTTGTTAATCTGGTCTCCTCCTGGCGGTACCATGCTAGTTCCTACGGGGTGCCCACATGTCTTCCTGAGCACATGCTGGCTTTAGCAGTGGAAAGCCCTCCACACCATGACCACGTCAAAATTACACCTAGACTGCAGAAAGACCTTCATTCAGAACCATCTGAAATCGGGCTGAATGGAAGTCATACAACTAGGGATTTAAAAAAAGAAGCACATTGAGACTGGTGGAAAGGCTGAACAGGCTGGTGCTGGGTAAAAATCAGGAGGGATATCTCCGCTGTAGAGGTGCTGCCTGAGGAGCAGGCCCCCCAGCCCAGGGTTCCAGTGCCAGGAAGAGATGTCCCCATACTCTTTGGCTATAAAAAACAGAAGAGGTCATGGTGGAGTGAGACAGGGGCTTCTGGAGCCCCAAGTGTTCCTCTTAAAGGACTCACACGTACTGACTTGGACTCACTTCTCAGAACTCCGGCACTGGAGCTGCAGCTTGAGAAGCACCAGTGGCATACAGAGAGGAACGGAAGTGTCTGGCATCAGGGCAAGAGCTGGGGGGCAGCTTTTTCCCAGACAGAAACGCTGGCAGAGGCCACTGATCCTTTCATGGGCCCTCCCCTGACAGAGCCGACAGGTAGATGCCCTATCTGAGACTCCATCAACCTGGTTCACACTGTTCGCCCTGTCCTGGTGATTCCCTGAGGTCCCACTCCACCCAACTTGTGGGCCCACCCAACCTGTTTCCAGTGGCTTTTCCATACAAATTGCCTGTCATGGCTCATGCTTTGGACATGCCTAAAATCTCTCAAACAAGCAGCATCTGACCACAGCAAGCCCCATACCTCTTACTAAGTGGCCCAACACTAGCTATAGCCTGCCTCGGTTCATAGCTTAGCCTTGCCTGGGCACTTCCAAGCCCAGCATAAGTAGCAGCCATCTGCAGATTGCTTTGTAGCTCATGTCAGGAGGCCCCCAGGCAGAACACAGGCAGTGACTGACCTTGGCCTATAACTCCCAGGAGGCCCTAGAGCCAGCACACCCAGTGGACAGCTTCAGATCATGTCAGCACCACCCAACCACCTCTACAAGTGACACACTCAAAGGGCAGACTCAGCAGGCACCAGAGCCCTGCTAAAGAACTCCTGCTCTGTGGGGTGGGCCCTGCACAGCTGATCCTCCATGGTGGTCAGAGATCAGTGTTAACAGCCAGTCCTTGCAGCTGATTGGCCTAGAGGTAAATCCCTCCCATTGACAAGCCAACAGCAGTCAAGGCTCCACTACAACAGGAAGATGTATGCAGCCCACATGGGGGCATGACTGGAGCCCCAGTTTGGGTGTCAGGGGAGGCTGTGCCACTGAACCCTATAGGATATTTTCTTTATTAGGCCACTCTTTCAAGCCAAAGAGATGTAGCAGCTCTACCTGACACATAGAAACAAACACAGGGAGGCTGCCAAAATGAGGAGACAAAAAAACATGTCTCCAGTGAAAGAACAGAAGAAAACTCCAGAGAAAGAACTAAGCAAAATGGGGACAAACAATAAAATAGAAACAAAGTTCAAAACACTGGTTATAAGGAGGCTCAGTGATCTTGGGGGGAGAGTGATAAACTCAGTGAGAACTTCAACAAACAGGAAACATAAAAACAGAACTAGAAAAGAACGGAAATAAAGACTATTTTACAGGGAATCAACAGTGGACTAGGTGAAGCAGAGGATCAAACCAGAGATTTGGAAGATAAGGAAACAGAAAATCCCCAATCAGATCAGCAAAAAGGGAAAAGAGCTTTAAAAAATAAAGAGAATATAAGCAGCCTCTGGGACAACTTCAAGACTACCAATATTCACACCACGGGATACCAGAAGGAGAAGACAGAGCAAGAAATTGAAAACCTATTTGAAAAAACAATGACAAAACTTCCCTAAGTTGGTGAAGAAGATAGGCATAAAGTCCAGGCAGCACAGAGAATCCAAAACTAGATGAACCCAAAGAGACCACACTAAGACACATTATAATTAAAATGCTGAAGGTGAAAGACAAAGAGAGAATCTTAAAAGCAGCAAGAGAAAACCAATTAGTGACCTACAAGGGAGCTCTGATAAAATTGTCAGCTGATTTCTCAACAGAAACTTTGCAAAATAATGTAAAGGAAGGACTTACAACCAAGACTATGCTACCCAGCAAAGCTGTCATTTAGAATAAAAAGACAGATAAAGTGCCTCCCAGAGAAGAAACAGGAGTTTATCACCACAAACCAGTATTATATGAAATGGCAAAGGGCCTTCTTTAAGAAGAAGGCTAAAACATGTGAACAATAAAATGACAATAGATAGTATCTGTCCACAACTGAATCTAAAAAACAGAATAAGCAAACAACCTGGACAGAGACAGGCTCATAGACGCAGAAAACGTTCCAGTGGTGCCAGTTGAGAGGGAGGTTGGGGGTGATGGGTGACGAAGGGGAGGGGTGAGGAAGTACAGACTGGTAGTTACGGCACAGTCACGGGGACGTAAAGCACAGCACAGGGAGTGCGGTCAGCAATATTCTAATATGTCAGGAGTCAGACGGGTGTTGAGATTCATTTGGATGATCACTTAGTAAGTTATGTAATATATAATTACTGATGTGTACATCTAAAACTAATATAAGGTGTATGTCAACTATCAACTATAATTGAAGAATAAAAAGTAAAGAAAGCCCTCCACTAGCTCCATTAAGTCATCCTTGAGGCACAGAAAGACTGTTCCGGAAACTGGATGACCCAATGGGAGCAAGTTTGGGGGTCAGACAGGCTCCCCAGTAGCACACAGAGAAATGAGGGGCTGCTCAGGGAAGAGTGGGGCAGGTCCCCCCTACACCAGAGCATCAGAAGAGAGAGAACTTTAGGGTTTCTCTCCCTTACCTTTCTCTGATGGGCAGCATGCTCCCCAAGGGAACTGAAGAAGTGTCCTGTCCAAACTGACAGGGGTGGTGACTGAGACTTGCGACTGAGAGAGGAGAGGAAGCTTTAGCAGAAAAAGCCCTCTGGGCCCAACAGTTACATCTGCCCAGTCCACCCTGTCCACGCCCCTAAAGCAAACAGACTGGACGCACCATCTGAGCAGGACCTGTCACAGTACGGTACAGACGCTGCAGGGTCACGCAGCACTCACTGTAGTCTGTGTGACTTACAGATGCTGCTCCACAGCTGCGGGTGCAGACACCTGTGCCGAGTGCAGAAGCCACAGGCAGGCTCTCCCGGACGGACAAGGGCAAGGGGAGCAGCAGCCCCGTTCTCTTCGGTCAGCTCCTGTTCCTCACCGGTGACCCTAGTGCAGGGTCAGGCTTTTTCAAATGTGGGCTGCTGAGCCTGATGATGATGCCGGCAGTGCCCAGGAGTCCGAGTGAAGACGGGAAAGAAAGCCCATTATCCTAACGTCAAGTCTAGGCATTGTGCTTAGATTTCCGCCAGAAGTCAGGTCAAACCAAAGAGCGCGGAGCATTGCTGGTGGGACAGAAAAGCCTCTGAAAAATACCCTGAGGTGTCATGCATCTAGATGGAAATAGGTATTTGAGGACCAAAGTACTAGATGAAAACATTTTTATTTTATATTTTAATAGATAATACTACATTTCCGTGACTCAGACATCAAAAAGTGTGACTCTCGCGGCGGCCTCTCCACCCACTTTCCCGTTGCCCACCAGGAGACAACCACTCCCTTGATCGTTTCTTTCTTAAGGCAGACATTTTTCTGCACCAAGGAGCGCTTTCATATTATTTTCCCTTTTGGGGGGCACATATGGTAGCACATCCCACACCCGTGACTGTGAACTTTGCTTTTCTTACTTAACATGCTCTGGAGAAGTCTCCATTTCGGTATCTAAAGAATGTCCTCGCTCATCTGGCAGTCGCGCAGTGCCGCACCGACTGCCCGAACCGCCGCCATTCCTCTGCCCAGATGCGCCCGCGTGCGCCCGCATCCGGTCCTCACCGCAGCAGCAGTGCTGCTGAACGTGGTCGTGCATGGGCCATTTTATGTGTCTGCAAGTACGATAAATCCCGTAGGAAAAATTCCAGAGCCGAGTCAGGAGTTTGTAATATTTGTGATTTTAATGCCTGGTGGGTGGCAACTTGCTCTCCAGAGAGGCTGGACCCACTAACAATCCCACCAGCAATGTCTGAGAGTGGGGTGTTGTCCAGCATTTGGATTGTTGCCAGTCTCATTAGTGAAAAACTGGTGTCTTGGGCAGCTTTCATTGCAATTATCTTATTTTGAGTGAGGTTGAGTGTCTTGTCGTATGTTTAAGAACCACAGGGACTGGAATAAGGTGAATGAGGGTCAGAATTTAAGGAAACATTAAATTGGATGAAATCCTTGGGGTCCTCTTAAGATTCGCACCGTCAGCACCTCCCCTGACCTGCTCTCGCCCCAGCCCTGGGGACAGCATGTGCCCTTTGGACCCGGGACCCTGTACATTCTTTCTGTGTGATCTGCTTTTATATTGGGTTGTTGGTCTTTCTTAATTTGTAGGAGCTTTGCATACATGGAAGAGTTTTTTAGGATATGAATTGCAGGGTTTGTTTTGTTTTGTTTTGTTTTGGGCTAGTCTTTCACTTACACAGGGTTTTGTTTATTTTTTGCCATGCAGATGTTTTTAATTTTTTTTGTGGTGATTTTAGCAACTTTCACTTTTATCATTAGATTTTGTGCCATAGAAAGCCTTTCTACATTCTGAAGTAGAAAGAAGAATTCTGCTATGTCTTCTTTCAGTAATCTATGACTCTATGCTTTTACATTTTTACATTTTATGTGAATCTACTTGGAATTTACCCTAATGTCAGACATGGACTCGTTTTCACTTTTTTTTCAGATGGCTACCCAGCTATTCCTTTACCATAATAGAAGAAATCTTTTCCCCACTGTTTCAGGGCTCACTGTTTATTACCACGTGCGTGTATGTCTATTTGTATGTACATGTGTGTGTTTACACGCAGACTTTCTCTTCTGTTCCATTAGTGTGCATGTCAAATACCAGAACAAATGTTTTGATGGAGAAATAACACATTCCAGCCTTTGAAGTTATGCAAGGTGAGCTTGCTCCTCTCTCAGAGCCCACACACTCATGGACTGTGGGAGGAAATGGTTGTTGGTCACTTGGGAAAGCCGTCTGTTTTTAGGGGACTTAGCAATACTTCGTATTTCCAGTAAGTTTTTGCTTGACTGAAAAACTAATGTTTTATGGCTTTTTAGGACTAGTATGGAAGGAGTTACAAATATGAAGAGTGCTCTAGATGAAAAAATTGGTAAAGTGATTGAAAAACACACAAAAAAAGTTCTAGCAGCTACTTGCTTTTCAGAACAAACCAGAAAAGAAAATTGCTGGTACTATTTTCTGTCCTTTAGAAAACAGACAATATTGCTTACAAGTTTTATTCTATATGGATCCTTCTAATTTTTTAGGGTTTATCAACCCATTTCCTAATGGTTTAAAATTTACATTTTTCCTACTTATTTCTCTTGTGTTTTATTTTCACAATTATCAGCAAAGTGCTAGGGATTGTAGCATTTAGGGATATTATGAACCTGGTCTCCTAACCAAATCTTGAGAGGGTGCCAGGAAAAAAAAAGACTCTTTTTTGCTTTATGTCCAAACTCACTCAAAAGGGCTAAGGAAGGAAGATCAGGAATGGCCATGATTAGAACCTAAAGGGACTGAATATAATCATGTATATATACACAAAGATCTTGGGTTCAAACATTTGGTTCCCAAATACCAGCCTTGTTTTCCCAAAACTGTACTTGACAACACGTTGAAGTCTGTCTTCCTTTGTGAGAGCTGGAGTGAGCTTTTCCTGGGTAAAATATCTTTGTGTCTTTGGGGTTTCAAATCAGTTTCTAAAAGCCTAATCTAAATACTTCCTATATACAATAAAATGTTTCAATATGTGATATAAATAAAGTACAATGTCTGGTGTCCCAATGATGCTTAATGTGTTCTTGCTAGTGTATTTCTCACTTGGGGAAAAATAGGCTTTTTTTTTTTTTTTTTAAGATATTTGGGCCCCTCTGAGTGAGACTAGAGAACATGCAATATTTTGTAAATGGAAGTATGTGTCTTGTCACTGTGTTCCAGCTTTTATAGATTATGTAGCACAATATCAAGTAAATGTGACTTGAATACTTCTTGGTGATGACTCTTTTTCCGATACCTTACAAAGGTCTGTTTAATATAACTGGTTGATAGTGACATCTAGTGTTCAGTATTGGAATTGCATGTCCTTAAAAGCATCTGAAAGAACCAATTACTTGGAATTTTGCTGTGTATGATGCTCACTTTTGGCCCAAATTTTTTAGGGAAAACATAAGGATGTGCATTATACATGGGTATAATGATTACGTACCATGAGTGTAATAATTCTATGTGTAGTGTGCAAGGGAGTACATTATACACAGAAATATGGTATTATTTAATTCAAGATTGGCAATTAAATAGGCCTGAATTAAAGTAAGCGGAAGTGGAGTGATTGGGGTAGTAGTGGGGAAAATTTGAGCTAGAAGGGTTACGGCTTCTTGATGACAGCACCAGAACCGTGAATAACACTTCAGGGATCTTGTGTGCAAACATGCAAAGTAAAATTCTGTTTGTTGTTTGCTTTCAGACTTAGCTCTGAATCGGTTCTTTTAGTTCAGCCCTCTTCAGCCCTTTCCAAACCAGGTGTGGGTGTGAATTCACTAACCAAATTATCTTGAGCAAGTCATGTGGTTTCTCTGAGACTCCATCCCTTGAATAGAGAGGTTCTGGGACCACCTCACAACATTCTGGGAGAGCTGAGTGAGACGTGTGTGGTATACAGAGACCTGACCGAGCTCAGCATGGGGCACACGGTAGGGCAGTGCTGGTGGTGGCAGTGGCGGTGACGTGTCTGGGGCCCATTTGCGGACCTTGACGTCTTCCCTTGATGCGGTGGCGAACACGGACAGGGGCCAGGTGTAGAAATTGTCCAGAAGGTTGTAAGTAGATCATGGGAACAGTCAGCAATGGGAACCGTATCCTGACGTGAACAGAAAATGTGGATTTTGTGAGACTCAGGTGAGGGGGATCACTCTGCCGAAAAAGGCACTGGGGTTGAGAAAGCTACTGCCCAGCTGCCTTGGGGTACAGGGTGCGGGAAAGAGGGCTGCAAGGAGTGTCAAGCATCTTGGGAAGAGTGTTTTCCTGCAGAGCTTTAAGAAGGTAAAGTGCAGAAGTGATTGCTTACTCCACCACTCACGAGCTGGGTCTTGCTTGTCAAGTTCCTTCACTACCCTGATTCCAATTTTTGCTTCCATGACATGGGATGATAACGGTCCTGATCAGGCCAGGGGTGTGGGTTAAACAAGCAGATGCACATGAGGCCCTCAGCACACACCTGGCCCGGCGAGCGAGCGAGCTCTGTTGACTCTGCCGCTCCTCCGCGTGAAGGGAGGAGATGGATGGAGGCAGAAGATTTAAAACAAGACAAACGAAACTCTATACAGCCCCTGGACACAGGACTGATTCATCCCTGCCTTCCCGCCCTGTTCCCTCCGCTTACAAACCCTTGACTTCCCCCACCTCCCACACAGGTCTCCTCTGGGAAGCATTCCCTGGCCAGCAGGGGGGTCATCATCTCTCTTTGCACGGGGTCCCGGTCCCCACAGTGCCTTGTTTCACACGCTTGCTGTTCTCATCAGACTGTAGTGCCCGTGTTTGTTTACACGTCCGACCTCCCTGATGAACAATGAGCCCCTTGAGGACCGACTGGCAGAGCCTGAGAATGATGAAGGAAGCAAGCATCCTGAGAGGAGGGAGAGAAGGGGATCGGACGGAGGGTGTGCGACGTGTGTGGCAGATGGTCTTGGAATCCGGGGGGCGGGTGTGTGGATGTTTATCAAACTGTTCTCGCAGCTTCTCCTTTATGTTCGTGTTCCCTCAAAACACAGAATTGGAGAGGGGAAAGTGAAAGATTTGCCCTGTTTTCCTTTTTGCATTCAAAGCCTCTCTTTTGGGCGAGGGGCGCTGAAGTAGGTGCGGACACCTGTCCCGTGTTTCCCCTTCCTCACCTGACCTCCGTGGGCTGCTCGGGCTGCCCAGAAATACTGTGTCCAAATGGTGAAGCTGTTCTCTCTGCCTGCATGTCCTGCACCTCACGGGGCTCTGCTCAACTGGGGTTCCCGCTGTCATTCAGAGAGAAACAGATCCCTGTCCTCCCATATCTGAACACTGCTGCTCTTGACGTTTCTTGGAAGCCACAGTATATTTTTGGAATTGAAGATGTGGCGGGATAACCTTAAATTTTGCAGAGGAGAAGCACTGAAACAGTCCTGTGAAAATGTATGTTCAGTTCAGGGTGGGAGTGAGGAGGTGGGAGTGTCACTGTACATTGTCACTTCCGGGGCCCCCTGCTGGGCATTTGTAGAACTGCTGCATCCCAAATCAAAAAATTCCATTTGCTGAGCTTCTTTTGAAAAGCATAAAAGGTGCCACATTCAAAGCTATATCCTACCCCATTCCCTTCTACCCCAAATATTGCTTAAATGGTTAAGCTATCTGTTTAATTAAAACCCAGTGGACAAATGTAATTTCAAAATAAAAGCTGCATAGTGAAAGCTCTTCAAGTGCTTCTATTTTGTTTTTCAGAAGAAAGGTCCTGAGCAAATTCCAGAAGTGGAGACTACTACATTTTCCTTCTGTTATATAGGTTTTTTGAAGATTAAATCCTTTTGTTGCTCAGTTGTAAATCTGTCTCTCCTGTGGTCATCCAAGGCCAAGGTGGTATTTTCTGAGATAACTGACCTTTTGTCAATGTTAAAAAAAAAGTTTCCTAAGAAATAAACCTTCCACCAGTAGAACAGCCCATTTCATGTGGTAATACCTTCCCCATTCAGAACAGCGTGAGCTACCAGTAAGTGTGTGGCAGATGGGGGTGCCGGGCGGGTGGGCACATAGAGAGATAGACAGGCAGGGTGTGGACAAACTGACAACTGGTGCCGGACAGGGTGTTCACACGGAGTGCAGGTTTGGAGAAGGTCGTCTCCGGGTCCCCTGCAGCCTCAGACACTGTGAATCAGTCATGCCTAAGAAGTCCGTGGGGTGTGTGCAGCAATCAACCTGAAGGGTCCTAGACTGATGTCGTCCCTTCTGTGGCTTAAGTGACATTCCTAACTTGTCCAGCTGTTTATCAACTTAATTCTTGGTCAGAAGACAGAAATTCACTGGGAGAACCCCCGTGTCCTCTGCCTCCAGGCCCCTGCTGAGCTCCAGGCTCACACGGAGTCACTCCTGTGTGTTTGCACCCGGAAGTGTTCAGTGTGGCCTGGTCCAGACTCCTGTTTCCCTCCTCCCTCACGTGTCCTCTCCTGTCTCTGATTTGGGCAAGGGACCCCTCCGTGCTGCTCATCTCCCAAGCCAGACCAGCTGGATGCCTTCCTCATCCTCACCCCCACGTCCAGTGGTGGGAGACCCAGTTCTGTCCACTCGGTGTCCTTGAGCCTTGTGTGTCTGCTCCTTCCTCGTCCTCTCGGTGCTGCTGCTTCACTTCAAGTCTGTAGTCATTTGTTCCTTGGCCGCTGCAGGCATCCCCAGACTGGGTTTCCTGCCCCTATTCTTACTCTCTTGAAGTTCAGCTTTCACTTTGCTGCCAGACAGATTCTAAGACACAGATCAGAATAAGTTATCCCCCCGCTTCTGGGCCCACCATTGCCCCAGATCAAGTTGAAACTCCCTAGCGTGGCATCCAGTATGCTCCATGATGGAGCCCCCGCCGACCTCCCCACTCCTCACACACAACCCCAGCCACACCACCCCCGGTGCTCTCTGGATAGGCTGTGTCTCCATCTTATTCCTCTCGGCTTTGCCCCTTCCTCTCCTACCTGCAAGGTGTCTTCTTCCTTTAACAAATGGCAGATAGCTGTGTACCTGGCAAAATTCAGCCTAAGTGTCATTTCCCTTCTCACGCTGTTACAAGAGTCCCAGGAGAGGGTGGATGCCTCTCGTGGTTGTGCCCCGAGGACTTCCCTCAAGACACCTGGAGTTATTTTTTGCCCTTTTTCATTTACATGTCCATCTCCCCCTGGATGCCCAGAAATACCTTGAACTGGTGACCAGCCTTGTCTTATTCATTGTGGATGCTCTGCTGACCAGCACAGTGAGTCAGCACATAGTGCTTGCTCAAAAGATGTTTATTCAGGTGAACAAACGGACCTTTTATTCAGCCACCCAGGAGATTTGCCATAGAAAGCAACATTGTTCATCTGGAGCGCCTGGCATATGCTCTGTTCATTCTTCACCGGGTCTTATCTGGACACCCCTGAACTCACACAGCAGCACCCCCAGAATCCATGTTCTGTTCCCCCATCAGAGTGATCAGCAGGGGTTATCTCTTTTCTCCGATAACCCCCCAGTCTTTCTAATGACGAAATCAGGTAGACAGCTGGATACCCACATCTGAAGGTCAAAGGGTCCAGGCCTGTGTTTGGGCTGACGGGGAAGAAGTGATGATTTAGCTTCGTGGCTCAAGGCTCAGGAAGTTCTTCTCATGATCACTGGATTGGAGTGCTGCCGTGCCGGGCCGGGGCCCTGGAGGCGCCGTGCGTCCCTCGCACACCAAAGCTCTGAGTGAGGAGCTCTTGCCAGGCCTGGTCACAAGACAGCCAAACTTCGCCCCTTTGGCAGCTGCATGCTGGACAGCTCCGCCTACATTTCCAGCAAGGACCTGGAGTCTCAGCGTAATTAAAACTGAATTTATTTTTATCATCCCCCCAAGCCTCCTCCTCAAAATAACCTTACTATCATAGATGTTTCTCCTTTATCTTCATGAGCAACACCCAGCTAGTCACCAATTAGTCAAAAATATGAATGTTGTCTTCAATTCCTCTTTCTTTCTCCCACCACATCCCATGGCCATGAGGTTGTGGGATAGACTGCCTCCTCAGTAGGTTTTCCTGTTTTGCTCTTCACGGCCCTTCTTATCAGCGCCTCCTTTCTTCCAGCCTGTGTCACTGCTGGTGTGGTGGAGTGAAGCAGGCACCTTAGTGGTCTTCCTGTCTCCCACTGCTATTGCCCTCCTTGTGCACGACTGCCAGTGTCATTTTCTGAAATATTGTTAATCTGTATGTGTCACTCCATGCTGAAAACCCCCAGTAGTTTTCCCACGGTCTTTTAGGTCCCTGCTAACTTGGCCTTTTGTCCCAGCTTCTTACAGCAGAGACATTGAATGTCTTTAACCCAGAGGGGTCACGGCTGTTCCGAGAGACACAAACTTATTTCTTAAATATTGTTACATATATCGGATGCATGTGCATTTGTATGTGACTAGTGTTAATCCATAACATTCAAGCTCGAACCCTGAACCTATGCCCTCGGTCTATGTTACAATGTTTAAGAAAAGAGTTCATTTGTGTCTCTCAGTAAGAGTGAAGAAAGCCTTTCTAGGCACCCTCAGCACCGAGCCTCACACCTATCCTACACCCCGCTGCAAAGGGAATTCAGGACGTCACAGGAGTGGGGACAGGAGGGAAGCACACTGGAATGAAACCAGGGCACTGCCCCCATGGAGGAAGGGAGCTGCCCACTGGGTTGTCAGACGGCAGAATCTGCTGGAGCCCTCTTTCCCCTCCTTCACCGAGTTCATTCCTGGTGGCTTCCCAGGCTGATTCTTGAATACTCGATGAAGGAGTCAGCTTGCAGAAACGTCTGTGACCACCCCTCCCTTCCAGCACCTTCCATGGGTCACACTGCCCTGCAGCCTGTGCCACCAGACCACAGGTTGGACCCTTGGTATCTGGTGTCTCAAGGTTGGACCCTTGGTATCTGGTCCAGGTACTAGAACATACTCTAATATTTGATGAATACGAAAATGAACGATTCCCTGGCTGGGTGGCTCAGTTGGTTGGAATGTCTTCCTGTGCACCAAAGGGCTGCGGGTTTGGTCTCTGGTCAGGGCACATGCCTGGGTGCAGGTTTGGTCCCTGGTCCAGCTGCATACGGGAGGCAGCCAATCGATGTTTTTCTCTCATATCAGTGTTTCTCTCGGGAAAAAAATGAATAAATATATCGTTGGGTGAACATTCAAAATAAAAGCCATCACGTGGAAGTATTGTGCTAAATCTTAGAACCAAGCTTTATGAGAATGGCTCACATCACACTGTCCAGCATCCTGGTTGAGAATATTAAGGAGGCAGAGGGGACTGTTGAGAGGACTGAGGCCCAGAGAGATCTCATTTGCCCAAATTTAACCTGAATTTTGGTGGCAGAGATTGTTTGGGAAACAACCCACTCTTATCCCAGGTTCTAACCCCATTAATATCCCAGGCATTTGGTAATTTCAGCACATATGATCTTGGGGTGATAGAAATGAGATTTATTAAGTTCTTATCCAGTCTTACCTAACCATGTCTTCAGAAGCGGAGACCATATCTGCGTGGTGTGTCCAGTATAAACGCCTGTGCTGAGGATCCCACGCTGTCATTCCTGCTCTGTCTGTAAGGGCGGGGGAAAGACAGGCGGGAAGACCCCGCAGGGCCACCGCGGCCTGCAGTACCTCCATCTACGTCTAGATGGCACTCACACATTGACTGGGCATCAGTTGGCTGGTAATGTTAACCGCCTGGTAGAAACTGACAAATTCTTGAATCAAGGTGGTGAAAAGTTAAATATAGGTGGCTTTCAGGCGTGGCTGGGTGAATGGATTGGTTAAAGGAAAGGTGCTGAAAACTGGGGACTGGCTGTAAACACAGTTGATGATTACATAGAAACCCCCTCGCCTTCTGTTCATTCTCCTTCAAATCCCCGGTCCCTGCCGGGCCAGCCACAGCAGGCAAACCCAGCACAGATGAGCCAGTCTGACCCAGGTGTGCCGCCTGACCAGTGGGCAGCCTCAGCCCTGCTCCAGCGCCCTGCCACGTGCCCACCCTGTCCACGTGGCCACACACTCCGAGGCGGTCACCACCTGGGAGACTCGGTCTCCCAGCTGTGACTCAGCTGTTGAGATGGAGAGGGCGTATGTGTTGGGATGAGTTAGCAAGTAGGGCGATTGCTTCTTACGTTATTCCTGTAGGTATAACATGAATGTTAGTATTAAGCAGCATTGCTGTCAAGCTCTTATTCTACTGTTCGACCAGGTTATCGGGGGCACACTGGACGCTGTTCCTGTGTGTCCATAGAGTAGGGTGTGAAGAACATGGGCTTCCGAGTCAGTGAGAGCTGGGCTCTAGCCTGTGGCTGTGGGCAGGTTAATTAGCCTCTCTGTGCCTCAGAGAGATGGGAGCATTAACAAAACCTATTCCCACGGCCACTGTGAGGACTGAGGAGGTCATTCTGGAAAACCACCTAGCGCAGCACCTGCCACACAGTACTCAAAACATTAGCTATTAGTATTGCCATTGCTTCAAATTCTAAAGTCCCCAGGACAGCGATGTTTATCAGTTATTCCTGTTCTGTGTAAATATTTCATAATCATTTCAGCTTGAGCTGTAGTAAGTGTTGGGAGCAGAGGCAGCTAAATCTGAGAGTAAAACCTGTTACTAGACTCAATTTATAATAGCACTGAGAAATAAGTAGACTTAATTAGAGGGAAATTGATTTGCAACAAAATTCAGACCCCAAACTACTAGAAAATGACAGGTAGTCATTTTAACACCAGCTGGTGTCTGGAAGATTTGCTGGCCAAAGTCAATGTCTAGTTCTTTGGGTCGCTCTCACCACAGATGCCTAATAGGATTTACAGACACTTGGGAAAAGACCACCTAGGTATAAAAATAGGACAAAAAACTACCCCCCATATTAAGCAACATGATAATGCAAAGGGGTAGGTCAGGGCTCTAATGCAGCATGACTGTCCAGTGCAGACACAGACGGTGGACACAGACAGCCCTGGGGACACGTGAGGTGCAAATCTGGGATCAAAAGAAGGGACGAAGGAAAGAGGGTTCGGGTGCTGAACAGATGTCACCAGGGCAGCGACGCATGCATGAAAACGGGTCGGACAGCGGGCCTGTTTCTTCTCTCTCTAAACCAGGTCAGGTCGGGTCATCAGAGTTAGTGGCTCAAGTAATTGTCCATGTGGCCTCGTATGTTCCACTCCCTGGTTGGCGTCACTGCATAGAGGAAACCTGGGCATGGAAAAAAGTGTAGACTCACCCTGTTGGTGCCCATGACTGCGGGCCAGGGTGAAAGTGATGCAGGCAGCTGAGGTCTCTTCTCTTGCTCTTATGTTCACCTAGGAAGGAGGGCTGTGCCTGCTTGGAGAGGGTGGGAGGAGCACAGAGCAGGGAGCAGAGCCACAGCACACTGAACTTGGACTCTGCAGATTCAAGTTCACACCCAGCTTCCATCACTTTCAGTCGTGTACCCACAGGTGAGCTGCGTCCGCTCTCTGAGCTTCCGTTTCCTCCCCACAAAGTGGACATAGTGAATCTTACAGCACACGAGGGAGGGTAACAGTGTAAACTACCCAGCCATGCACATACTGCGGTCTGTGGGGATGTGCTTTGTTCACCAGGCCCTGTTTGTGGTTGGGTGACAGAGGCACCTGGCCTGGGAGAAGGGGTGGTATTTCATCTGGCCAGTTACAGCTGGTCATTTCTGGTTTAGAAGTATCTTCTGGATGAATTCAGTCTCTGGCAAAATCCTCTGTCCCTCAGAGTTTCTCCCTTCTTGTCACAGTTCCCCTCACTTCCCCTTTCTCTGTCAGCTCTCCTGGGAGAGCCAAGGGGAAGAAAGCAGTGTACATAGATGGCACCACGGGGCTGGCCAGTCCACTGTTGTCTGTATTGCACTGAGTCCTTGGGTGTCCCTTCTGTCCCTTCCTAGATGCTTCTGCTTCAGTGGCAGCACACACAGCTCTCGGGGCTATTTGACAGCACAGTTGAGGGCCGGTGGACTCCAGTCCTTCCTCCGGCCCTTCCTTCCTAGCTCGGCTCCATTTAGACCACCGACGATCCTAGCCCTGGGCTGAGTATCTGTGCTTCTACCTCACACAGCCACGTGCTGGCCTCGGGGCCTCTGGCTCAGCTCAGCTCAGCACACCACTGTTTCTTCCTTCTCTCCTTCAGCTCTCCTGTTTTGGTGGGGACACTCAGTGCAGGGTCTCTCTGTGCCCACCCCCCACGTGGGGAGGATGACACACACACCTCCCCAGCTCTGGTTCCCAGCTCTCTCTGCAGGTTTCTGTTCCCACCTCCAGTGTCTCTGCCCTGAACTGGGTGGGGCTGCGTGTGTCAAAGACTCTGGTCCCACACTTGAAATTTCAGTACCTCCCCTCCCAGCCTCTACTCCTCTCCTAGCTCTTGAAGGCATTTACTCTTGCTCTGGACTGAATTGTGCCCCTTTCCCCAAAATTTGTATGTTGAAGTTCTCACCGTGATGTGACACATCTCCACACAGACACGCGGCAGAAAGGCCCTGTGAGGGCACGGTGCGAAGGCAGTGTCTGCAGCAGGAGGGGACTTCTCACCAGAAGCCAGCTCCGTGGGCCTTGAGCTGGATTTCTGACCCCTAGGACTGTGAGAGAATAAATGTCTGTTGTTCAAGGCACCAGTCTTCGGTGTTGTGTTGTCTCCAGCAGCCCACGCCGACTGAGACAACCTCTGTTCCTTGCGCAAGACACTGCCCCAAGTCACACCCTGCGCTCAGACCCCATCGTCAGCCAAGCCCATTCAGAATTCAAAAATAAACTCTTCTGATCTGAAGCACCTAGTTCCTGCAAGTCAAAATGCTTTGCTGTCAGACCCTCCTGTCTGAGACAGGCTTCAGGAACTGACCTGTGGTCACCTTTGTCCTTTGATGCCTCGCTGGACGGAGAGCCAAGGAGCAACATAGCGTCGCAACCACCACAAGCGAACGATGCATTGCATAGTAATTCCCGGTCGTTTCTGGTGGCATGAGCAGATGTGAGGCTGTTTAGTACTGTGCCTGGAAAATGATCAGTAGTCAGTGAATGCTTCCTAAATTTTGACATTGAATAGTAGCTGTGAACTTGGGTATCCTAGAAAACAAAGACGAACTGCCCTAAAACCACGTGGTCTGCTTTGCCTCCTGGAGGCATGAGGGTCGGACAGGGAGGAGGTGGTATGTGCAGCTGCGAAGATTCTCCTGTGGGAATCTGACAGCTGGTACAACCGAAAAGTCCTCTGTGATGGGCATTGCCTTCTAGAGTCCTGACCGTCACAGCCACCTCCTGGCAGCTCCCACAGGTGGGGGCTCCAGAGAGGGGAGTGCTGCATGTTTGTTGCAAATGAACCTTGGTGCCCTTTACAATGAGGGAACCGCCCAGGAAATAACTCAGAAGAATTGTACATTTAAAACCACTCTTCCTTTCGTGCTCCTCCAGGAAAGAAAAAAAAAAATTTTTTAAAGAAGGAATAAAACTTAACGTTTAAGTCAAACAAGGCCTTTCCTGTGCACTGAAGTAACCAGATAGCTTTGAAAAGGAGGGCGGGATCGTCCCTGGCCTGGGGCCTCGAGCAGCTGCCAAAGCCAGAGGCGGCCTGGCCCCTCTCCCCGCTGTGGGCTCAGGGTCTGAGCAGCCCAGGCCCGCCTGTGACACCTCACTCTTAAGATACTCTAATTTATAGTTAACGCCTTTTAAGCAAACAAGAGGGAGAAAAAAATCTGGTTCATATTATGGCAACTTACAATGAAGGGAAGTCTTGGAGTTCAAAGAAAAAAATGTCCCAGGAAAAGCACAGCCTGTTAAATTCATTCTAAGTGGTCAGGAAGGTAATGGAAACGGCTTTCTCAGTGTGGTGGGGTGGTGGCACGCCTGTCCCCTCCCTCTGCCCCTCTTCCTCCAAACATCTCTCACTAACATGAAGGTCATCTCAAAGAGGAACAAGAGTAAGCAGAATTGGGTACTAGGACACGATAAATTGACTGAATAAATAAAACTCCAGCACTCAGTCGAAGGAGGATCAAGATGGAGGGATAAGTACACTCTCCTTCCAGAGCTGGGTCTTCTCTGCTGCTTTGACCTGGGGCTCTCGGGGCTCCCTCTGCCTGCCCATGCCCACCTTTGCTGTGCAAAAATGTCTGCCTCGCTTGCTGATCCTTTGGGGCTATGGGTTCGTACCAGCAGGAAGTTCCATCGGGTTTCTCTGGGCCACAGCATCTCTGCTCTCGTGCGTGTGGGTGGGAGGAGTACACAGCAGGAAAGGGAGAGGCTGGGGAAGGCAGCCTTTGACGTCCTGCCATCCTGCCGTCCTGCTTCCGTCCAACACCAGTACGACCTCTGGACCTCTCGGGGTAGAAGGTTTCATACTCACAGCAGCAGTGGCTCCACAATGACGGAGTCGAAAGGGCCAGGGGGGGGCAGCCCCCAAGGCTGGAAGGCGATGTCCCAGGGCTTATTCTGGAGTTGTGCTTATGGACAAGCCTGTGGTTCTGCTTAGACTGTCTGCTGCATTGTAGGTTTGGGGGTGGGCAGGGTTAGGAGGAGAGCATGGTGGAGGAGTGACATCCTTTGCCCCCAACTGCTGTCCCATTGGCCCTAAGTCATGGGCGGAGGAGGCTCACCTTTTGCTAAGCAACCATCATTCAACCTTTCAGGAAGCTTGGCCCTTCAGGCAGCTCCATCTGCCATCAGCCCCTGACCCTGCATTAGGGATTCATTCTTTGGCCTAAGGAATTGGCCTGTAGTAGAATGCTGTTCTTCCTGGCAGCATGACACCCAGGCTTAGCATGAAATGAGTTGGTGGATGTGATCTGTGCCAGATGAACCCAGTTTGGTGGAGAGTTGGGGAGAGGAGTGAGGAGCAACGAAAAGCACAGAAATGCAGCACAATAGATGCTAGAAGAGGCCTGGGGGTGCCGGAGAAAAAACTGCCCACCTCACCTCAGGGCCGCACGATTCTCTGTGCTTTTCCCGGCAGGTCTCAAGCCCGTTGTTTGAGCCTCCTGACCCCACAGGAGCAGTGACAGGGATCAGGCTCCGCCCAGTCCACTCTTTTGTAAACAAGGTCAGGCTTTTCCTCCCTCAATTAGAACTTCCCAGCATGAGTGACAGCATTTATTTTGTGGTGTTTGGTTTGGGCATGAGGAAAGAACTTTCCTCTTCCTGTCTTTTCCTCCTGTGGTTTACTTTTGGATTACTTAAATAAATAGATGGAAATGTCCCTGTTTAGGCATCCAAGGAGTGCCAAGGCGTGTTTCTTCACGTATTTTCCACCCTGTGTGTTCCCCTTCACTTCACATTTTAAGGCAATCTTATGCATTTCCTTTCCTACATAATTTCTTCCATTTCCAAGGAGACATTTTGCCGGTAGAAAAAAGGAACAACCTTAGAGTATCGGTCAGACAGTGGAAACGCTGAAGTGACCGCACTTGCTGAGACAGAAAGGAGTGGCAGTCTTTCATGTGTGGCAGAGGTGAGGGAGCTGCTCTGCTGGGCGCACGGGCTGGCCGTCTCGGCCGGCCCCCGGCTTTCTCGGGAGATTCTGTCATGACCCTCACTGCACACACGGGTGGCCAGGTGCACACACAGTTTGCTCTTGGTCTTGTGTCTGGCTGGCGGCTGAGTCAAGAATCAAACCTCATCCCAGGGCCTTCTGAGAGCAAGAGCCCATCTGGAAGCACTGCTTCCCAATGCTTGCTTCCTTCTCAACAAGCCCTGACAAGAAATTGGAAGAGATTTGGGGTGGATTGGGGAGGTGGAACAGGAAGATGAGAGAGCCTCAAGGGGTCCCGTAGGCAAGGACAAGGCCCCATCCCGGCCTGCAAAGGAGCCAGCCTCTCGGTGGTGGTGATGCAGGTGTTTCCAACCTGTGCATTCCGCCTGAAGTTTAGAAGTGGAGATGGTCCCCTGAAATCAAACCCGAGCTCCTTGCTGTGGAGGACTTCAGAGCTCTCTGTAACCTGGCCCTTCCCAACTGCTCTTCCCTCCTCGCTGTCCCCCTCCCTCAGCATCAGCCACTTCTGCCTTCTGTCCTTGGGTCTGGCTGAGCTCAGCCCATCTCAGAGGGTCGACACTTACTGTGACATCTGCCCCAAGCACTCAGCCCTGGGGTCTCTGCAAGGTCACTCTCACCCCTTTCACATCTCTACTTGAAGTGTCCACCTCCTGCCGTCCTGCCCTCCCTCCCCCTGCTGGCACGCACCACTCCCTCACACTGCCTTATTTTCTCCTAGCACTGTGGCCTGGAGTTACAGCACTTTTTGGATTATATGGGGGGCCTGCGACCCCCACCAGAGTGTGAGCCCTGTCAGTGCACGGTCTCTGTCCGTCTTGCGGACCGTCGAGTTCCATGCACCATGTCAGTGCCTGGTACAAACCTGCCGAACAGGTGTCTGAGTCTCGGGCGTCTGCAGGTGCCAGCACCCTCTACTGGGAGGTTTCTGGGCGCCTTTAGTTCTGCGATAAACCATTAGAAGAAACACAACCTGTCAATATGTAATCTTGTTATAAAGGTCTCTTCTACTTACATATCAGTTTAATTCTTTAGTGGCCATGGGTAAGTTATTTTAATTTTTACCAATATTCCTCTTTCACAAATGAGAGAACTGAAGCTCAGAGAAATTCACTGACTTGCCAAATAATCATGTCAGCTTTGAACAAGTATTTCATGATATCAGTGGGAATTTGATTTGTATGGCTATGTCTACTCTATGATAGAAAGAGCCTCATATTTGGAGGGAAAAGCTTTATAGTTTGTCTTAGTTTATATTTCAGTGTATTTACAGCAATTTATCAGAGATAACACACTTCTCTTCCTAAACTTTTGTGTTCTCTTCTGGGGAATGAGGATGCTAGATCTACCAGACAGGTCTTCACCAGCACTGCCCGCGACACTGTGCTACAGTACTCAGTCGAGTCTGCCCGAACCAAGTAAGGTGCCAAAAGTCCTTCATAAACTACACAATACAAACGTTAACTGATCCTGTACTGTCCTGTTTCCAACCACTAGACATCCTAGAACTTTCTATGATAAAAATAATAGTGATGAGTATTTCTATTATCCTTAGGTATGATTGGGAAAAGTGTTCAAAGCATTTATATTACTAAAAGAAAGTCATTCTTTTTCTGGGAGGTTTCTGCAACTTTATGTTTTATTCTCACACACAAGATTTTTTTAAAGAAGCATCATACACTCGACTCTTACTCACACTGGTACTAAGTGTGAACAGCCTGGTTACAAGTTCTGTGATCTGCTGGAGGCTCAGATGGGACTTGCCCTGCAGGAATCCTTAATTATGGCCTGTATTTTATTTTAAAATACAGTTGAACAACACAGGTTTGAGCCCACTTATATGTGATTTTTTTCAGTAAACATACACTCGTCACTTTATGTCCCCTGGTTTCCCATCCGCAGATTCAAAATGCTGCTTTGGACCGGAGGCTGGGAGTGCGCGCACGTGGCGGCGGGCTGTATGGCGTAAACCGTTGTACAGAGGGGACACAATGCCTCTACATTGGCCATTGGCATTGTGGGGACTGCGCCTCCTGGGTTTGGATGGGGGGAGGGGTTCCGAGAACGCCTCTTTGAAGTTAACCTCCAGGTTAAGCCTGCGTGGGTGTGGGCGCTCCCACTGGACCCCCGTGTTGTTCAAGGTCAACGGTAGTTGGAACTATATTCGAGGCAGCTGAAAGGTTTCCCGGAGACAGCTTTCTCACGAACGCCCAGCTCCGCCTTTGCCAGCTCTCTGTGTGTCTCCTGGCGGCCGCAGTCGGCCTCCTCATCGGTGCGCCTGCGTTTTGCCTGGTTGATCCCAGCGCCGCTGCAGGCGTGCGTTCCACCCTTTTCACTGTGTGTGGCTCAAGGTGTACAGAAATATTTCTTCTGCAGGCTTCCTTTGGAAAGTTGAATCTCACATCAAACAATATTTCAAGCAAGAGTAATTAGATTCCTTATTAATTTGAATAATTCAGAAAGACACTCACATACCCTCAAAGTAAAAATCATCCATAATCCTTGAACGGCAACAAAATATAAATAAGAAGTAAACATGTGTAAACTAAGGAGTTACATAATAACTAATTTATTTCAGTTTGTGAAGGATACACTCATCTTGCATAGCTCTGAACTAGGTAGTGGCCGGTGGATTGGTAAATTCTGAGGGGTATTAATAGACGAGTAAATGTTACACTTTTTTATTTGGGGGGATTATGTTCCCTCTTAAAGGTTCTATAGTTAGTCCCATGCAGCCTGGAGCTTGTCCCCTGCCATATTCAACCACACCTTCCGTGGCCCTGGGTGACCAGCACTGTCTACGTCTAGGCCTATCTCCAAGTTCCCCCTCTGGCCACACCGCCGTGAGAAGCGCCAGGGTGCCCTCTTCATGTTTCTGGGCACCTGCACCCTCTCTACCCCTTGGTCTCCGTGGCCCACGATACTGATGGCAATTTTCTTTCTGGAATATTCCCCAAAGTTTCCCTAAGGGAATGGCTAAGAGGTTGAAAGTTTAGGCCAATTGTTCAGAGCCAACTCATGCTAATAGAAGAAATAAATCACCTACTAGCACTCAAAAGAAAAAAATAGAGGCAGATAAGCAAGGAGGAGAAGAAATACAAGTTGCCTATTTTTTTAAGCATGCCATTGGTCCCAGGTAACCCCAGGAATAAATTAAATGGTATATTAGAAGGCACTTAAATATCATGCCTGTTCTCCCAAAATTAATGGCTCATAGTACATTCCACATTGAATTTATTGTGCCTGCCAGCAGGGCTGCGTGGCATGTGGACATATTTGCACATTGTGAAAATAGTAGCGTGGCTTATGATACCTCAGATGCTAAGCTCACATCAGAATCTGAGAGTAATGTCCAGGACTCAGTGGGTGCTGATTTGTCGTAGACCATTTGAAGTCAACAGACACTTTTCACTATCTGAGTTCTGGCCTTTCTCTTCCTGGGCGGGTGGCTCTCTCTTTGCTGAAAATAGAAAAGGGATGCTTGAATATTCTCTGGTTGACCACAGTTAAGCTGCCTTTAGTGTTTAAGGTCAAGGTCATTTTTCCATGCTGGTGCCTAGCCATTGACACTCAGCTAGATAGGTCTGGAAGTTGGCAGAGCACAGTTTGCTAGAGATGCTTGTCTAACCATTCGCTGTGCAGGGTAGCCAGCCCTAAAAGTTAGCCATTTAAAAATAACAGATACTTATTATTTCACAAAGTGTCTGTGGGTCAGGAATTCGAGAGCAGAGCAAGTGGGTGGTTCTGACCCAGGGTCTCTCCTGAGCTGACAGTCAAGATGTTAGTTGGGTCCGCTGTCATTCTCAGTGCTCAACTGGGGCTAGAAGACCTGCTTCCGAGACACAAGACGTGTGCAGTGGTGCCAGCTATTGGCAGGGGCCTCAGCTCCTCGACCACACAAGCTGCTTGGGGCCTCTTCACAGCATGGCATCACCTTCTCTGATGACCCAGGAGAGTGTGCAGTAACAGCCCCGATGTATCGTATGGCCTGGCCTCAGAAATCACACCTCCTCGTTTCTTAAATATCTTCTTGGTTACAGGAGTTAGCCTTCTTCTGTGTGTGAGGGAACGACAGAAGGCATGAATAGCAATAGGCAAGGATTACTGGAGCCCATCTGAGAGGTGAGCTACCATGCTCCGTCGCCCATCGTAACTTTCAATCCCCTTCAGTAGAAGAATCCCATAGTGTTATTTCAAATAAAGAAGCAAAGGTGCTGTTGGGATTTGTAGGTTCCTTCAGTATGAAATATGACCACCAAACAGTGTCAATATTACATGGAGTGCTGTTAAAAGAGGTCTTTCTTTCCAAACATCTGATTTGGTGTTTGTTAAGAAACAAGAAAAAAAACACAGTGCAGAGAAGTGAAGGCTGGAGTCTGCTTTGATCGCCATCTCCAGGCAGGGTTTTCTTCTGCTGCGATGAAGCCTTATGAGCGCTGTCAGCTTCCTCTGCTTCCCTGGTGTTCGCACTGAGGAAAGTTAAAAAACAAATCAGACAGGAACCGTCTTTCACAAGTGACCATTTCACGGATTGCAGTCCTGGAGTGTGGTCCAGGCTCTTTTGTTAGCTGCTGCCTTGAAATCCACAGCCAAGATTGCCTGGCGTGAAGCTTTGCGTGTTGGCAAGCCAACTCCAATGAGCTGGATGTTCATTTGGAGCTAAAGGAATAAGACCAGAAGCATCCTAGAATCCTACCTCTTATGGCTAGTTGGAAGGAAACTGAGAGACCCTCCAGGCCTAACTTTCCAGTGCATGGAGGTGTATACTCTGAAACACCGCAGATGCGGCAGAGGACCACCCCACTCTGCTTTAATCTCATCAGTGAGGAGAGGCTGAGTGCTGTGACCTCTGATCAGTGAAGAGTTCTCACTTGCTGCTTGAGCCAAGTTTATCTCTACAGATCTTCTGACCATTCGCCCTTAATTTTCCCCCATCTGGAGCAAAACCAAATGGGAAATTCCTTCGAATATTTGAAAATCAGTCTCATGTGGGTCTCCTTAGTCTTTTGCTGGTTAAACATTCCATATCTGTTTAGCTTTCTCTTCTGCAAACAGTCTCCAAATCCCTGACCATCTTGGTTTCAAGGTCCATCTGAAAAGTGTGGTATCTGTTTATTTGTGTGACAAGTATTTGCTGCATGATGCCCACTGCAAGGCACTGTGCCGGTCCACACTTCTGAGCAGGACCGGGTCTAGTGGGACTGTTTCTTCCCCTTAATTTGGATGTGATGTTTCTATTGATGTAAACAGAGATTACATGAGCTTCTTTTGAAGCCATGTCAAGCTATTGGATTATTTTTGGCCATGATCAACTAAAATGATCAGTATTTTTGTTGAGGGGAACTATTCTCAGCTTAGGTCTCCCCAACCGTGTATTCATGTAATTTATTTTTTGAACCTGAATTAAAGACTTCACATTTATCTCTTTCCAATTCTATCTTGTTGGTACAACTCATCGTTCCATTCCACTGAAGTCATTTAGATGTTTGCTAACTCTTAAATCTTGGTTTCGTTTCTCGCAGTGTTGTGTCATCTGCAGCCTTGATCAGCGTTTCTTCTATCTCCATGTCCAGGTCTCTTACAGTGGAGCAAGACCAGTGACAGAACCGTTTCACAAGTCACCAGACACCTCCCCGCCCCCTCCCATCAGCACTCTTGGAGAGCAGGTTTTCGGCCAACTACGTGTCGCCCAAACCATACTGTCATCTGGTCTGCATTTCTCCATCTTGTCCACAAGAATTTCCTGAGAGACTTTGCCAGATGCCTTGATTAATCAATACATTCTGGGTCTCTGACATTCACAGCTGGCAGCTCCAGTGGCCTGCTCCTTGCTCCAGAGGAAGAAGGGGAGCGGAGCTAACTGGAAAGGGTTCTGTCCTCTGCTTCAGCTCCCGGACCACCCGACTCCGGGTGCCTCCAGGGGACTGCCAGGTTCACAAAGACATGTCTATTGCCCCGCCCCTGGCCCCAGCCCTTCGTTGTTTTTAAGTATCATAACCTTGAAGAGAGTCAACTGCTCCTTCCAGCTCTCCTGGGTCCAACCCCATTTAACCTCACTTGTCTGCTCCCTACCACACTTAGGGTCTCAGGTTCATGGGTGTTCATTACTCAAATCACCAAATATCTGAGTACACAGTGTAAGTTTCTGTGGCAGAGATGTTCATGCCATGTCTGTACTTTCTAATGCAAGCTGTACAACTACACAGACTACCCAGACATGAATCCACAACAAGCCATCCTGGCCAGCTCTGTCCCACCGTAGGAGTTTCTTCAAACATGCAGTATGCCCACCGTCCCAGGTCCAGCCTTACGTGTGAGGACCTAGGACTTCTCCCATCTTTTTGGCTTTATGCCCTGTCTTGCACATTTTGTTTGGGTCTTAGATTTGGCAGCTAGGTTTAGACGGCCTGCTGTGGCTCAGACCTTGTTTCCCACCAGGATAAGATTTCCATTGGATCAGTTACCACACACAGGACATACACTGGCCCCCTCCGCCCAGGGACCTTGTCACTCAGCGTGCTCTTTACTTGTCAGAAAAATTGGAAAGGCAGTGGGTGGAAAAATGGGTGAGAAGGCTGGGTTCCATTTCCCAATACAGCACTGTCTATTCCGTTAGCTTAGAGAACATTTATTTCTTTTTATTTGTGTATTTTTATTTTTCGCTGATTTGTACTAATGAGTCCCAAGCACCATGCTTGGTGAGAAGAATAAAAAGGTGCTTAATGTCAAGGGTAACAGTTCAAGGTAACAGTCTGCCTCTTGGTTTGCAGGCCCATGAGCTGTGAGCAGCATGGTCCACCAGCTTGCCCTGATGTTTTCATGGAACGTGGAGGGCTCTGGTGCCTCTTCCTGGCACACACTCATCGTCTTCCAGCAGGGTCTCATAGTTTCGTCGGTCACTTTCCCCCGTAAAGCTTAAACTCAAAACTCTCCAGATCAGAAGTGCCTCTGCCTTATTTTCCCCAGTTCTGAGAGATATAAACTGTTTCATTTGTATCCTTTCTTTTAGAATTTTGTTTTGTCTTTCCTAGTTTGATTGAGATGTAATTGACATGTAGCGTTGTTAGTTCTAGGTGTGCAGCATGATGATTTGATGTGTGTGCGTGTGTGTGTGTGTGTGTTGTGAAATGATCACCCTAGTAAGTTCAGTTAACATCCATCCCCTCACACAGTTACAGCTTTCCTTCTCGTAATGAGAGCTTTTAATATCTGTTCTCTTAGCAGCTTTCAGATATACGGCCCGCTGCTGGTGGCTGTAGGCACCTACTGCGCGCCACATCTCCGACTCATTAGTCTTGTAACTGGGAGGCTGCACCTTCGGTCCCTCGTGTCCCCCGGCTCCCACCCCTGCCGTCTGGCTGCCACTTTCTCTGTTTCTACGAGTTCAGTTTTGTTTTGTTTTGTTTTTTAATTCCACGTATACATGAGATCACATAGTGTTGGTATTTGTCTTTCTCTGTCTGACTTACGTCACTTAGCATAATGCCCTCAAGGACCATCCATGTTGTCACAAAGGACAGGAATTCCTTTTTTATGGCTGAATGATATTTCACTAATATATGCGCATATAGTGAAATGTATATATATATATATATATATGATGCCACATTTTCTTTAGCCATTTGCTCATCAGTGGACACTGTCTTGGCTGCTGAGAGCAGGTGTTCCTTTGAGGTGGTGATTTCATTACTTTGTATACAGACCCAGAAGTGGAATTGCTAGATTATTTGGTGGTTCTATCTTAGTATTTAAGGAACCTCCATACTGTTCACCTTGTGGCTGCTCCACTTTACAGCCCCACCCACAGTGCATGAGGGTTTCCTTTCCTCCAACACTTTTGATGTTTGGTCTTGTAGATGACAGCCGTTTTGACAGGATTGAGGTGATATCTCATTGTGGCTTTCATTTGCATTTCCCTGATGATCAGTGGTGTTGAGCATCCTTCCATGTCCTTGTTGGCCAGTATATGTCTTCTTTGGAGAAATGTCTCTTAAGTTCCTCTGTCCATTTTTTAATCAGATTTGGTTTTTTGTTATTGAGTTGTGTGAGTTCTTTATGTATTTTGACTATTAATTACTTATCAGATATATGATTTGCAAATATTTCTCTAGTTCCCTAGTTTGCTTTTTCGTTTCGGTGATGGTTTCTTTGCTGTGCAGAAGCTTTTTAGTTTGGTGTAGTCCCTGTTATTTGTTTTTGCTTATGTTCCTTTACTTTTGGTGCCAAATCAAAAAAAGAAACAAAACCCAAAAACTCATTGCCAAGACTGATGTCAAGAAGCTTACTCTGGGTTTCTTCTAGGAATGAGAGGTACACTTTCTGCCCAAGAATTCATAGAAACCTGATTCATAAGCCCCACTTAGGTAGCCAGCTACCCCTTTCTCATTTACTCTGTGGTTTTCCAAAACTATGACTATAAATTGTACCCAGAGATGAAAACACTGCCACTTCCCTTACATCTTTCACTCCCTACCTAGGAGAGTGAATATATGCATTTGGAACCTCAATAGTAAGTGAAACCTCCCCTAAATGGTAAGTGAAAGCAAACGTTGAAAACTTCCCAAGCTGAGTGAAGCCTGTGCTTGTGTGTGGCCCTTCCCTGGGCTGGGCTTCTCCTGGTGGGTGAGTGACTTGCAATTGGACTCAAACTCTTGGCTCTCCCCTAAAAGCTAGGAAATCTGAGCTTTTAGCCACTGAAATTCTTTACTAAATGAACCTGTTTATACTCATTTTCAAATGTATTAATCTATTCTTACGTTTCACTTTGAAGAAAACAAGGTTTTTATTAATTGGAGCAGGATCTCCCACGGGATGTTGGGTGCTGCAGGCGGCCTCCGTCATTACAGAATAGTGATAAACACACGGGCCCCTTTGAACTCCGCAGCCGGCTCCTGCTGCATCTTGGCCGCGGTTCCACAGTTTGACACTTGCACTGCAGTTAATTAGGGTGGCTGTGAGAGGTAGACAGGGGCAGAGAAAAGGCAGGATTTAAAAGCTGTTCTTGCTACCTTTTGGGGAGTTTCAAGCCCTTTCTGTGTTATAAAGCTAAATGATAGATTTATGCTTTATTTTCTCCCTGGCCTCCCTCCTTGGCTTCAAATTTAATGAGCCCGAAGGAAAGAGGACTCATTATTTAAAATCTGGGTGACATGCATTTAAATTTAAGATTTGTATTTGCCCAGACTTTTTATCCCTGCAGCCCAAGTTACCTACATGTAAATCCGACTTCATCAGTTACATTGTTGGTTTTTGTCTCCCCTGTTGGGAAAAGCTTAGTCTAATGGGTTATTTCCCAAAACTTGCTTTGTTGCTTTCTTTTTTTGCAAAGCATATGGTTCATCTGGAGTGGGGAGGGGACGGGAAAGAATGCTTTGGGCACTTTACATGAGTTTTCAATAGTGACAAAGAGGAGAAAGCCTATTCGTGGTATATATTGGCAATTCCATGGGGCGGGGGGTAAATGCCAGTCTCCTGTGACACCCCCCAGGGCTCAGGATGAAACTGGTCCAGAAAAGGGGGCCTGACCTACCCTTCCCTGAGAATTCTCGAAGATATTTCTTATTCCTCCTTTTCTTTCCTGCTTCTAGTTAGACTCGGAGAGTAGAGGCCTGAGGCAGAGAAACTGGGCCACGGAAACAGGATCAGACCTGGATGTGCTACTGATCCTCACTGCCCGCCTGTGCCCCAAGCCCTCCACTGACAGGCCCTCAAAGGTCAACAAGGTCATGTCCTTTATCCACCAGACCTCCCCTCCTCTGGCCCTGAGACAGAAACCTCCTGGTGGACTCTCTGAGTTTCATTCGTCTTCTCCCTCAAGTGTCTGTTCTGTCTCTGGCTGTCTCTCAAGTGCTGCTCCTCTGCCAGTCCCTGGCAGAGCCACCTCTACCTCTTGCTTGGATTGCTGTGTGGCCTAGAGATGGCCCCGCGCTTCCTTCCTGAGCTGTTCTGGCTGCAGCCAGAGCTGCCTTTCCGAGGGCAACGCCAGCCTCAGACTCTTCTGATGAAACATGGAGAAACTCCAGCCTCATTGCCCTTAAGATGAAATCTTCACCTCCTTCACAAGTCTCTAAGACCTTTTGTGAGCTGACCTCCGCTTAGCTCCTGGGCCTCCCCTCCAGTCCTGTCCGGCTTCATCCCAGCTACACAGGACTGGACGGGAGCTCTCCTGCCTCTGGGCCTAATGCCTGGCAACTTACAGAGCCTTCCCACCAGAACCTTAACTGGGTGCTCCCTCTGAGGTATTGCCCTCACATTCCTAATCCAGTTTATATATTTCGACTATTAATTCAATTTTCCCTTCAAGTAATCTTCAATCTTCCCTTCAACGGAAAGGCATTCCACATGATGTCCAGAGACTCTGAGACTTGCTTTTTCATGCTTGTCTAGGCCTCTTCACTTCTCCACCTTCATGCTGCCTCAGTTTCTGTCCTGTTAGCTAAGCCCCAAATCCACACAAAACCACATGGTAGGAGTTTGCTTTCCATGAATTGGCTAACTTTACTGAAGACTAAATGATCATGAGAGGTGACTTTACATGGCACATCGAAGAGGATAAAGAGTGGCGGAGCAGCTTTGTTGTCCTCAGCATGAGACCGTCCTTCATCTTATTCCTTCCTACTTGGCTTTTATTCCCAAGGTCATCTCATTATCCAAAATCACTGCTGCAGCTCCAGCCCTTTCACATACATTCCAGCCTGCAAGAAGGGGATATGCCCCCCCCTTTAAGAATATTTCCCATAAGTTGCACCTAGCACTTCTGCTTCCATCCTATTGGCCAGAACTTAGTTACATGGCCACGTGTAGTTACAAGGTAGGTGGGGAAATATAGTCTGTACTCTGGGCAGATGTGCCTAGCTAATATGTGGAGGTTCTGTTACTAGGGAAGAAAGGGAGAATAAATATTGGAGGACATTCTACAGACTCATACACCTGTAACAATAAGCATCCGTCTTTCTTTGCCCTGCCTAGTTTGACATATGATCAGGCTCCCTTCACACTTCACCTTTGACATAGGATATTTTTCTCAAACACCTACAGTTCACTTCCAAAGAGGATTCTGCTGTAAATATTCTCTCCATCTTACAAATCATGCCAGCTTCCTGTGCCCTGCATTGCCCAGGCCCCATGCTTCTGTGCCCGTGGAGTACCTTGGATTGCACACATAAGCCTGGTCTGCACACACATACCATAGTGTCAGTTAACTTAGGTTACAATTCTAGGTTTACCAGTTCTCCGAAAGCAACAGCGGGTGCACAGGTCAACAGCCAGGGTGAACAGTGAAAGAACAACGTAAGAATGTCCTTGGTGTGGCTCCCCTATATCCCACAGGTTCACAGACACCCACTGGTGGCTGGTTTCAAAGCTGAGGAGCTACCCACCAGCTTCTTCTGATAGCCCCCTTCCGGTGGAGTGAGACACAGATGATATTTCTCTGCTAAACAGCACCCATATGAATACATTTAGCTGGATATGTATTCAACTGACGCTCAACACATCTGCATCAAATATAGCTTTGGAAGACTGCTCTTTTGGAGGAGGAAGGCAGGAAACGATGTGGTCACCTCCCCCGCCGTGATCTCCACTCCAGTAATCTTCCTCACTGTCGTGTCCTTCCTCAGTGTTTCACGTGCTGGCGGACACGGGCTTCCCGTGGATAGTTATCGACGGGCAGGCAAATGAACACCACGTTGTAAATGATGAAGGCACAAAGATAACTGAAACACAGCCTTTGGCTTCACAGAACTCGGTATCTGGTGAGGACAGCTAACATAAACAGCTATACTGCAGAGAAACTCATACGTTAGAAGTGTGTGCACAGTGTCCAATCAGCACAGACGCGGCGCCTGAGCTGGGTTTTAATGCACGGATAGTTCATCGGGCCTGTGAAAGTGGGGTCAGACATTACAGGCGGAGACCAGCTTGTGGGAAGGTCTGAAACGGGTGCAAAACACCCTCTCGGCTTTAGGCAAGAGCCGTGGGAGTCCCCTAACCTAAAGACCTTATAGCATATAAAGGAGCTTTTTGTAAAACTAAACTTTTCATTTTTTCTAAAAGCGATTCATAATTACTGCTAATTTATCAAAAGCAAGAGCCTTGACAAAACAAAGTTCATAAATACGGACCACAGAGTGTGGCCACCAGAGTGGGATGGGGTGGGGAGAGGGGGGCAGGGTGGCAGGGTCAGGTACACGGTAATGGATGGAAGCTGGACTCTGAGTCATGAGTATGCAATAGAATATACAGACTGCCAAGATACTGTACACCTGAAATTTATAATAGGTAATGTTATTAACCAATGTTCCCTCAATAAACTTAATCTTTTTAGAAGTCAGAACGTTGATGTGGAATGGTGACTTGCATCCAAAGATAATGGAACGGGATCTGGTCAGTGGTTAGAGCTTGTCCACTCCCTACCCAAGGGGGCACCAGTAAGACTGAAAACGTAGTTTCTGCTGTCGGGGCTGACTGCTTGGAGCCATGCGAACACTGCGATCCCATAATCTCAGTAGGAAGGTCTGTCAAAACCAGATCATCAGCCACAGCTAGAAAATAACAATTCCTGCTATTTGCGTATATGATGGAGTGCCAGGTGCGACTCTAAACATTTTATGTGTATTGATTAATTTTCACAACAACCTTATTGGGTAGACGCTAGTATTATCCCCACTGCACAGATGAGAAAACTGAGTCACACAATTTAGTCACTTGTTCAAGGTCACAAAGCTAATAAGTGACTGAGTCAGGACTTTAAGCTCTTATACAGTTCAAAAGTTGGGCAATGTATTTACAGTTATCAGACTGTTTATTTTATTTTATTATTTTGTTTTTGAGCTATTTAGCTAAGCAAAGAAAATATGTACGAGGCAAAACCAGAAAGAACTTGCTGGTTTGGGGCCTGCAGAGCACTCCGCGGCCCTCTCCTGCTGCTGCCCCTCGGCAGCACAGCTCCCTTCCCGGCTGCGGCCCGGTCCCAGCTGCCCCTGGAGAATGTGAGCACACTGGCCCTCTGCACAGTAAGATGCAGAATGAAGGAGCAGAGCAAGCAGGTATGTAGAGGAGGGGCAGGCGACAGTTTCCAGAATATTCTGACAGGAGGCCCTGCCTCCCTGTGGCAGTAAATGTGCTTCATCCTTTCTGCTCCGTCCCTTGAGAGTGTCTCAGCCTCAGCTCTCCAATGTCCCGCTCCGAGGTGGTGTGCTGGGTCTCACGTGTGCCCTCCTGAGGCCTCCTAGCCCACTGTGCCCCATTCCCCGCATTGCTCCTGCCCTTGCCTCTCTGTGACCTCAGTCAGATATCTGTCTTTTGCAATGTGACGGGAGAAGCATAGTCTAGTGCTCCAGGGCCAACATCTGGGTTCAGACCCTGGCTCAGCCACACGCCTTAGGTAAGTCCCCTAAACTATTTGTCCCTCAATTTCCTTACTTAGAAAATAGGTTGATAAAACCTTCCTTGCAGTGTTGTCAGGAAGATTCAAGATACTTCACAGTGCTCAGCAACAGTGGCTATGAGAGCCTGCTGTGCAGGGGTTCAGTGCCTGGGCTCCAGGGTCCCCGGCGGGGCGGTGTCCCAGCCTGGTCTGCCCGTGTAACTGGTGACCGTGCGGCTTTCCCGTCTCTGTAACAAGGAAGTGCAGAGTGGTTGGAGCCACATTGTATGACTGTTGTTTCATACTTACAAACGTACTTCAGTAAAGTGCTCAGCGCGCTGTCTGGCGCACATTAGGTGTTCAACAAGAACTACTGTTGTTTGTCATGCATTGTCGTCATCCCCACCAGATGGTGTTAATCCATTCTGGGCTAATCATCCCAAGTGTCTGTGGAAGGCTCATCCGAGTGGGGATCTTTTCTAACGGGCTCAGACCAGCCCTGCAAGTCTTCACTTCTGCTCTCACTCAAACGAGTTAGCATTTCCCCAGTAGAAGGTTTCTGTGCTTTTCTTAGCAGACAAAGGCTTGGCTACCCTAATGGGCAGAGTTCCACAGCAGACAAGCTAAGATTGTTTCCCTGAAGAATTCTTCATTCCAGGATGAATGTTCCAGAAACAATCCTCTCTGGACGCATCTTTGAAGTCTTGCTCACTGACCTGCTTGGAAACAGGCATCTTGATTTTAGGAAAGGTTGATTGTATAGGAGGTTGACTGGATGTTATTCTCATAAAGCATATGTCATCTTAATTGAAACTGTGTGAGTGGTAAACTTTGCATTCTAAATTTAGAAAACCAGCATTGGAAGGAAATGGGACCTTTGAAACAGTGGGAGGCGGTACGAGCGTTTTCCACAGCCCCGGTGGGGAGGGCACCTGGTCATGCTGGCCAGCGGGTTGCAGATGCTCCTACCTGATGAGGTCTGTTTTAAATTGTGCGTTTTTAGAGTTGGTTCTTGTGTGCTTGTTCGTTTCCTAATGTCATCTAATCTTTTCACAGTGTTTATGGACCATATTCAGCTTCGTGAATCATAACCAGTTTTTACATCATTCAATATCATTTTAAAAGCCACAACATTTTCTCTAGGCCCTGCCCCAGCTGGGAGTGTGGACTACCTTACTCAGCCATTGTGTCTGGGTTTTCAAATCAACAAGGCAACCTGTTGGTACATTACTATTTTCTCTAATAATAGTAATGGGTTCAGCACTAACCTTGATATGCTCATACCCCTGTAACAAGCCGGGGGGGGGGGGTCTTACCACTGTGCCCCCAGCCCCACACAGAGAGGAGAGGCAGGAAGCATTCCTTCCTATTGCCACAGCTTCTGGGGGCAGAGGACAGGGTGTCAAGGACCCTGTTTCAGTTGGTTGTTGAAAGGGAGGGATGTGGGGTCCTGGGGCGTTGGGATGGCGCCAGCACAATGCGCAGACACAGCTGGGACATTCTCACTTACGAGCCCAGTCCTACCCCAGGGGCTGTGTGGTAGTTTTCAAAGCTTCCCCAGGTGGTTCAAATGTGCAGCCAGGAGGAAACCCCCCCACAATGCGGTCCCTGAGTGCAGGCCATGTGGGCTAACTCAGTGTGGCCTCTGGTCTGCTCATGGGCCCTGCTGGTGCTAGACTTTTCTGGGCAGTCTCTTGATGCTGACTGCTCCTCTTTGTGTGGTTCTCCAGCTAGGTGCACGCCCTACCCCTCTTGACTCCCTCTGCACTCACGCTTTGCCACTCACAGAGTCCCAGTGCCCCGGAGGCAGAGGCACCCTTATTCACAGCCTCTCATGTCCTCACAGGGGTATTCTGCGCCATCTGAACATGGACAGCAGCATCACAGCACGCACTCTTCGGCATTTGCTGGTTTATTCTTGCTCATGTCTGCAGAGTTCTCATTGGCTTCATTCAACCAGTCCACTGTTGGACTAGATTATCTTCCTCTTGCCCCTCCAGGCCCTTCAGCCAGTGGGAAGCCAAACATGAGACAGGAAAGAAGGAGAGTGAGGTTGGAGTATTTATTCCCTTGTCTTGTTCCTTACAAGGTCATCGTAGGTGATTTCTGCACATGATCATCTCTTTCCAGGTTCCAGCAGTCTGTCCCTCCCCTTGTCCCTGTGAGCCTGAGGGCTTCTCCTTCACTCTAGCTAGTCCTATGATACTTCACTATTCAAGTGATTCTCAAAGTGTGATGCTGGGCCAGTAAAATTAGCTTCACCAGGGGACTTAGAAATGCAGGTGCCTGGCCCACCTCAGACCCACAGACTCAGACAGTCAGGGGAGGGCCCGGCCGCCTGTGTGCTGAAAGCCTACCAGGTGACTCCAGTGTGTGAGGACTGCCGACCGACCGCGCTGTGCCATCCTCTTTTGTCTTACCACAGCTGTGCTGACGGTCCCTTTATCGTGTCCTGCTCAGACTGTCACAGTTTGAGCCTGCCATCCATTGTTTCCTGGGAACCTACCCGATGTACCTGTTGGTGTGCATTTAGGTTTGCTATTCCACACCGTCGCAGTCTTTGTTGTAGATCGTTGCTCATGTATGAGTTGATAAGTAGAATCAATTCTTTGAAGTAGCAGTTCTGAGTTAAGGAGAACATGCATTTCAAAGTTTAATAGATATTGTCACGTTGTTCCCCAAAGTGGCTGTCCCAACTTGCTCTAACCTAAACTGGTCAGTGGCTGTCTCACCTTGTGTCACCTTTCCATTGACTGTTAATTAACCAAATAGTGGCAGCACATCCGGGACCTGTGTATCAGACCTGGATGCGCACTGACCACGTGGGGGTCTTGTTGAAATGCAGATGTGGATTTGGGAGGCCGTAGGGGGCCTGAGAGTCTGCATTTTTAACAAGCTCCCAGGCAATGTTGTCTGTGCTGGTCCTGAGTAACAAGAGATTAGAAGGTAAGCATAAAGAAATGGCCAACAGATGGGCTTTGGGTTTAGATCTCCACTCAGCCATTTCCTAACTGAATTTCCGCAAGTCTCTTCACCTCTAAAATGGGAATTGGATCATACTGTTCAACTATGATTACATAAGGTAATGCATGCATATGAAATACTCAGCAAGGGGCTTGACACATCACTGACACTCCACCAATGGTAACTCTGATTATAGTCTGCCCCATCCCCCATATGATTCTGATGGTTATTTGCCCCACCCCTCTGCTGATCCTGATACTCAGCTACCCTTAGCTTCCCTCAAACAGCTTCCAGTGTCCCAGACTGGCAGCTTCTACTTGTCTTCAAGGCAGTCCCTACATCCAAAGTGATTGCCAGGACCTTGTACTTGTCTACCTCAGCCCATCTTAGAGGGGGCCTTGTGGCAGAGTCATTGCCAAGCCGTCTGCTATGCAGTGGATCCGCTAGTTTCAGAAACATCTGAGATATTTGCTTTTAGGAAAGTGAGTCTTAGGAAGCACCAGCTGCCCTGTCAGTCTCCAGGCAGCTGTCAAACCTTCCTTCTCTTTAGGTTGGTCTTAATTCTGATGAAACTTTCAGGAAGGCCTGTAACCCTTCCTTTTTCTAGGGTGAACTCCAGTGAACTCCCTGTGGCACCCTCCCATTTAGTGTAGGGGGTAGAGACCCCCACTTCCTCCCAGCAGTATCTAAACTCAGGTTTCTGAGCAATTTGGCCATGCCCGCTCTTGTCTGCATGTATCACCCAGGGTCCATGGGGAGGTATGTGCAAATCATTCCCTAAAATAGCACTGTTCACTAAGGTGAGCATGCAAATCATGTGTGATGTAGTACATTTCAAACAGCAGCACCATGACGTCATGGCACTGCAAAGAGGCTTCAGACCTGCGCTGAGCCAGCTGGCCCCCACAAGACATGCCTCATTCTTCTCTTCACTGTGGACCTGATTGGAACGAGCACAGGCAGCTTGTAGAGCTGTGAGCATATGTGCACATGTGAGAACAGTGTTTGAGAAGCTGTCCCGAGGGGTCCAGAGGTGGGGGCGGGGTGTGCTGCCCTGCAGATCCTGGCCTTGACTTCGTGTCCCCATACTGAAGGCCGCTCTCCTGGAGGCAATCAAAATTATAGGAGTGAGATTAGTGACCTGGGGGCCATGTTGGGAACCTCACACTGCATGTTATGAAAAAAAGAAAGAAAAGCTTCTGCTTCCTACTCTTTTTGAACAACTCTCTTGCCTGTAGGTCCTCAGCCCCTCCATTTCCACCAGCAGCTGGGTCGAATCTCCCCGTGGTTTCAGCCTCCACCTTTGCACTGGGGGCCGCTGTCTTCAGAAGCAGCCCAGGTCTCCCTGCTGATTTCCTACCCCGTCTATGGAGGGATGTCTTCAGCTGGACATCCCTCTGTAGCCTGCAGTCAGCACCCTGAAAGCTGCCCTCTGCACCCACTTCCCCGAACCTGCTTCTCTTTCTGTATTTCCCACTCCCAAGGAAGTCTTTGTTTGAAGACAGCATTCTGCAGCTTAAAAAATGATTACAGTCATTCTCCATGCTCCTGAGTCTGTCTCTGGATCAGGTGCAGTATGTGCCCCAGTCAAATTGTTCTGGGGAGGAGGGGCGGGGAGGGGCTTATGCCCTCAGCCTGCCTGGGCTGTGTAAGCCCTGGGAAACAGCTGGCCCTCTCTGTGCCACATAATCCTTCGAGACGTTGCTCATTACATTCCACAGCAGCCTCTTAATGAGGACCCAAGGGAGAAACTTCCCTCAGGTTTAGCTGAGCAGAATTAGCTGTTTTCACCCTGAGCAAGCAGGCTCCTCTGGTCCTGGGAATCCTGTGTCACGTTATGACAGAAAGCTCATCACTGACCGCCAGCAAGGACGTGAGAAGGCACATGTTGTCTGCCCACACCACCCATGGCTTCATTGTGTTTCTACCTACTTAGTTTAATTTACATGAGCTTGTATTGTTGCATATATTTATTTAAACCCCCCGTAAGATAGGTTATAAAATATAAAGAATTATACCCTCCATCCTCATGTTTTTATAAATGAACACTCATGTACAGTATCTGTAGAGATATATTTATTAAGCAGAAAGACGCAACTTTTAGTAGAGAACATGATTTGGTGAATTCTACCCAAAGAATGTATTAAATATTAACAAAATCAAAGTACCAGCAGTTTTAGTAACCTGTTATAAAGTAGTGCAGCATTGTGAAGAGAGATTTAGATCTTGAATTTCAACTGGAATTTCAGTTGTAGGTAGCAACCAAAATTCAAGTCATTTTTATGTGATTTAAAACATACGCCCTCACTATAATTACGTAACATGCAACAACAAATATTTTCTGATAATGGGAGGTCCCTGGCAACCAAATGAGAGATTGCAAGGGACATGTGCCACCTGGGCCTCCCTCCAGACCCTGGGCAGTGGCAGAGCGCTCAGAGAGCCTGTCCCTCCCAGTGCCCCTAATGGGCCGTTAGAGAAAGGTTACCCGAGATGAAAGTTTCTGTCATTTTTCTGCAGGCGATCAGGTCTTTAATATTTCCTGAAACCACGGGTCTGCTTCGTGTCTTGTAACTGAAACAACTATAATCCTTAACACCAGAGACCAGTGGGCCCCTGATGGTGCGGTGGCAGTCCCGGGGCACAGGAACACCTGCGGGGAAATTAGGCAGAATGTTTTTTTGCAAGCCATGTCTGGGATCTGTAAATGCTAAGCTGATCACTGGCAGATTTTTTTTTTTTTTTGGTTACATGTTTTTAATGACTCCCCTGCCCCTCAGTGAGGATTGGGTGGACATGTTTCACACACAGATCCCCAGTGGACTAGGATACCGTTCCCCACATCCTCTTGTCCACGTTGTGTATCGTTCTCACAGCGTCTGTTTCTCATACCAAACAGTCCCTTTAATTGGGTAAGCTTTCTCTCTCCCTGATGCTAATCAAATTATTTTTTTTTATTAGAGTCTGCACTTTCCTAATCCTTGCTTCTGGATTGAGGGTTTTATGGGTAGATCAAGGAGAAATCATCCGGAGTGAGAGGTGGGAAAAAAGGTTGACTTGACCTTTGGGAAATTTTATGAGGACTAATTCACAGATACGCTACTCAGAATCTGAAACAAAGACTTCATTAGTTGATGTAAGAAACAGACAAAATTGGGGAACAAAAGGCTAGGTTGTTTTGGGTATGTTGAAGGTAATTTGATTTAATTTTTGTAGCATAGTGCAGCTGTCAGCTCTCAGACTTTAAAAAAAAAAACCTATAACTCTTCAGAAGAAGAAAATAACTTGTTTTATTTTTTATTGTTGTTCAAGTACAGTTGTCTCCATTTTCCCCCCACCACTCTCCCCCACCCCACCATCCCCACGTCCCACCCTCCCGAGATCCTACCCGCCTTTGGCTTTGCCTGTGTGTCCTTTGTACATAACTTTTTCCTTATTGAAGGTCAATGATACCTGGCAAATTAAGGCAGAGTCTATACATATTAATTATTTTTCTAAATGATATAACTTTATTATTTTCATTGACTTAATTGCTATAAGCTTATTTTCAATATAAAAATGCACCTATTTATAAGGAAGAAAGTGAAAATATTTATATTCTTACCACTCATTGAGAAACACTGCCAAAATTTGCTACATTTCTTCCAAGGCTCTTTCCTCTACATATAAACACATATGTATCTATAATTTAAGATGTGATTATACTACACATACATGTTTATAACTTGCTTTTTTTCTTAATATATCTTAGATATTTTCCATGTCAGTAAGTATATAGATCACTATCATTAATTATGACTATTTAATACTCTATTGCAAGTATGATGATATATTAAATTCCTTATTTTTTGACATTCTAGTTTTGTATCAGTCAATTGTGGTCATAATAAAGCTGCATAAGAGACAACACAATCTCAGTGCCGTACAGAAATAAGCTTCTGACCTCTTGCCCAGGAGTTTGCAGAACGGCAGGGGGCCATGAAGCGCAGCAGGAGGGCGGGGGGGCTCTGCTCCCCAAGTCTCTCCCCCCTCCTCGGATCTTCCCATCCTGAAGCACCTAGTGTTGCGTGTTCTTCTCATAGTGACGACAACAAAATCGACAAATGGTTTTCAAGCATTGGGTGGCATCTTGGTCTCAAATGTTCCGTTGGTCACAGTAAGTCGTATGGCCTAGCCTGCGGTTAGGGAGCAGGACGTGCCCTGGGTCTGCAGAGAGGGGCACAATGAAGAGGAAATACTTCCAAACATGGACCTAGTCTACTGTAGGTTGTTTCCACTTCTCATTACTTTTCTCACTATTGTAAGCTCTCCATGAACACTCCTATAGAGTCTGCGCACCTGGTTGATTTTTTTTAGGATAAACTCATAGAAGTGAAATTTGGTCAAAGATCTAAGGGTGCATAAGTTTGGAATTTTAAACGTGTGACCAGACAGCCCTTGTTCAACTTGTTTTAAAGCAAAACAGTTGTCTAGGAATGATTTTTTACTGATATCTAAAATTGTTTTCTGCATACTGGAGCAGCCACTGTGGAAAACAGTACAGAATTTCATCAGAAAACTAAAAATGGAACTGCCTTTTGACCCACCAATTCCACTGCTAGGATTATATCCTAAGAACCCTGAAACACCAATCCAAAAGTACCTATGCACCCCAATGTTCATAGCAGCACAATTTATGATACCCAAGTGCTAGAAGCAACCTAAGTGTCCATCAGTAAATGAGTGGATCAAAAAACTGTGGTACATTTACACAATGGAATACTATGCAGCAGAAAGAAAAAAAGGAGCTCCTACCCTTCTTGACAGCATGGATGGAACTGGAGAGCATTATGCTGAGTGAAACAAGCCAGGTGGTGAGGGACAAATACCATATGATCTCACCTTTAAGTGGAACCTAATCAACAAAACAAACAAGCAAGCAAAATGTAACCAGAGGCATTGAAATTAAGAACAATCTGACAGTAACCAGAGGGGAGGTGGGAAGGGATAATGCTGGGGAAGGGGGAGAGTTTTCAGGAACAACTATAAAGGACACATGGATAAAACCAAGGTGGGGGGATGGAAACGGGAGGGAGGTGGGGATGGCTGGAGTGGGGGACGGACGTAGTGGGGGGAGATGCAAACAACTGTACTTAAACAACAATAAAATAATTTTAATAAAAAATAAAAATTATTTTATCCCCCCCAAAATTAAAAAATAAAGTTGTTTTCAGGCAGAAAAAGGAGGATATTTACTAAGTCAAAAAAAAAAAGAAAAGTAAACCTGTATTGGATTAAGGGGAAAAATTTCTAATGACAAATTTTGGTGTTAAATGTAACCTTTAGACTCTGTGAACTAAGAAGTCCCAATTAGTTCTCAGAGATCCAGGAAAGGTAATCTGATGACTTTGAAACACCATAGGATTCGGCTCCTGTGGAGCGTGCTGAGAGATACCTCCTAGCTTCCAAGTATGTTTATAAAATCTGAATTATTTCTTCATATAAAACCTGCATATAAAAACTTGAGAATTCCTGAGAAAGTAAAAAAAAATTTAAATAAGCATTAAGGTTTGAAAATATAAGCAGAACAATTCTTTCACAGAATAGCAAGGATTGTTGTAGCTAAGGACCTTCCCTGAGCTCCTAAGAGCAAAGACAACCGAGAATGGTTTTCTCGGATAGGCGCAGCCCAGATAAAAGAGACAAAAGTTTCTTTTCCTTCCTCTTTCATTTTTTTCTCTCTCTTCTCCCCTTCCCTAGCTTTTTGTTCCTCTCCCTACCTTACTTTAGCCTCCATCTTTCTTGGTTCATTGGTTCTTTGAGTCTTTTAATTTCCAAGGAAAGAAGGAAGGCGAGAAGGAGGAAGGGCAAAGAGAAAATGCGCATGGGTTATATGTGCCTGAAGGATGGAGCAGTCCTCTATTCACTGTGTCTGTTGACCAGGGCATTATTTTCTCACCTCATTAATTCAGTTTTTCAGTCTGTAGGCATTCATGAAAATGTTGTCATTTCTAATGAATGAATGTTGTGGGTGAACTCCCGTAAGTGAATGGTAAGAAGGTAGGGATCGTTGGTGTGTCTCCAGCCATTCCTCGGAAACACATTCCTTTAGCTTTTAAAACCAGAAAAACAACCCAGAACCAAAAGTGCCTTCCCAAAGTCCAACATCAACATGGGTTGAAAAATGATCCCTTCTCTTCTGAACATACTTTGATCACAATAGGGCCATGTTATTTAGTAATGTGTTTGGCTCCAAGTAGTCATAAGCAGCTTAGAGTGGCTAAAACAGAGAGGGGAGAGGGATTTATTTTCATCTCATAACAAAAAGTCTACGGTTGGTCACTAGACAGCTGCGGGAGCTCCAACCACCACATCTGAATTCAAGGCAGAAAGAAAGACAGAAAGGGCAGTACTATAGCTTTTATCAGGGAATCAGAACTTCCCCCAGACTGCCACCTGTCCCCTCCCCAGCTGAGCTCAGCTTCTATCTCATTGGCTAGAACCATTGGCATGCCCATCCCTCGCTATGGGAAGGACTGGGATAGTGAGTATTTTTGAGGAAGACGTTTTAAAAAGGTGGGGGTGAGAATAGGTGTTGGATTGCCAGTAAAACTATCTTAACAAGGAACACAAAACATTAAAGCATCATCGATAGGTGCAGAGTGACCCCAGTAGGGAGACACACAGGTCAAGTCAGGCCGACCACATCCCTGAGGCCCCGCAACTGCTTCCGCAGGCTACAAGCCTCGGCTCCTCTCCAGGGCCTTCTTCCTGAACTCCCCCCACCCCCCACTTTATGTGTGTGAGTACATGTGAATGTGTGGCTTGTATCTTATTTGATATGTTGGTGTCATAATGGATCTAGTATTTCTGATTACTAATATTGAAGCATATTGGCTTTTGGCATCCATTTTATTTAGGTGAGGGTTGAATTTCTTAAATGTGGTCAAGTGGAGCGAGAGGCCGTGCTGTGCCACAGAAAGAGCATTCAACTGGCTGGCGACTTTCTCGGGAAAGTGACTTGAACTTTCACAGCCTCGGTTTATTCTTCTGGGGAAGGGACGGCACCCAGTCTGCCTCCCTCAGAGGGCAGTGAGCAACACATGAACAAGGGCACAGCAAACACACGGGCCTTCCCGTCCGCGTGAGTGTGCGTCCCTTTCACACTGGCCCACCAAACAGCTTTTCTCTGAACCCGGGACTGGAGATTTGAAACTGAGATGGAAGCCAGACTGTGTTCCCAAAAGGAAGCTTTTGGAATATTTTTCCACAAAATTCCTAATGCTCCGACCAGGGGGAAATTTTGTCTACTGATCTTACTCCTCCGTCATGGTTTAATCATGAGGAATGGTCACCGAGCATGGTTTCACTTTTCTAAATCAGCTTTCAGAAAGGCCCATGTGCAGTTGTTTCCGTGAGTAAGATCAGAAGGATCAATTGGCTGTGGGTCTCTTCCTAAGTTGTTTTTCCCATGAGATAGGTATTATTATTATCATTCCAAACTTAAATTTGAGGACACTGAGACTAAGAAAGCATGTGCGTTTCAACCACGATTGCACAGAGTCTGGCTTTTGAACCAGATCTGCTGTACCCATCGGCAGAGAGACCTCTCAGCCTCAACTCCAGTCCGGGTCAGAGGTAACATCATCAGCCTCAACATTCTTGTCTGCCTTTTTTTCATCATCATCCTTTAAGCACCTCTTTTGTCTTATGTGACTCCCTTCTCAACTCTGAGGCTGGTTGAACTGTGACATTTTTGGCCCCAATTCTACACACGAGAATACTGAGGCTTAGGGAGGCATAGTGACTTAGCCATGAAGCTACAGGGAATTCATGATTGAGGAAGACCTGTGGTGGAGTAAGACCTGGAGTCGAGATTCTCCGTCTAAGACAGTCCACAGCATTCCAATTTAAAAGAGGTGGTAGTTTCTGACAATGGGTTTGGTCCTAATGATAACATATGCATCGTGGTTGAATTTTCACTTAAAATTTCCCACCTTCTGGGAAACAGACCTCTGGCCAGAGTCCTGCACTCTTTTCCTGACTATCATGGACCAGCCTGGTGATCTCCAGCAAACGTTCAAACTGGTCTGTGTTTTCAAATACACAGTTTCCCCAGCTCCTCTAGAAGCTAGTGTTTCCAGATTTGGAAGAAAGAGGGCAGGGCTGAGGAGGGGGTGTTGGCGGGTGACCACACCGCACTCCTGTTGTTCTCATTAATGCTAATGGCTTTGTCTAGGTGCACTTAGCTCACATACGAATATATATTTCTGCCATGATTCAGCTGACCTCATTCCCATCAGCATGGTCTGGAGGCCTGGATAAGGAACTGGAAGACACAGGTTCTAGGCCAAGGTCCATCTCAATGGCAATCTCTGGACTTCAGATCCTTATCCCTAAGTTGACATGGTTGAACTAGAAACCCTCTAAGGAATTTTTCTGTGATTCATTTTCCTCCCTGGATAGAGTTACAGTTCACCATCATTGACTATTTTTGGCTCAAAGTTGTTGTGGCTTAGTGGTAAAAGAGGAACTTATTGTAAGTTCATCTTTGAAATGTTTTGAGATCATGAAGAGAAAATTGTGCTCACTGTTGCCTCCAGAGCATTCAGTGTTACCAACCTTGCTGGACAGAAGGCAGCATTGGTGAGTAGGAGCTGGACTTGGTGTGCAGGAGATCCTGGACTCCTTCTCCCACCGTCTGTGAAGGGGAGATCACAGCACACATCCGAGTTCTGCCCTCTCTGAGAACAAAACTGAGCATAAAATGGTTTTCTACATTATTTTACAGTGCCTCTCATAGGATGGCAAATGATTGTTAATATACATTTGGTATTATTCCTATAAAATTAGTGACCAAGTACATGAGCAGCGCATGCCATTTTCTTTGTGGTCGAATTCAGTCATATGTACAGTTTGGTGACAAGCGTGTTTTTCAGCCTGTGGAAATAATTACATCGTCAAATACCACTTCATGATTGAAAACCTTTGAAACCAGAAATAGCTCCCCTTTCACAGTAATTACTTGTGGCAAATATCCTTTTTTAGAAAATAAATGCTGAACAAATTGAAGTCAGATCATTTTTTCCTCTCCTGCTAAAATAATTGCGTGAGTAAGAGGTGAGTCCAGTTTGGGAATGTTGGCATTGTTATTGCACACTCAGTCCTGAGCACCCTTATATTCCTTTTTCTCCAAGTGGGAGCTCAAGAGGCATCCATCTTCCTTTAAAATTAACTTTCTTTAATTCTCCCCTCTTGGGCGATACTAAGCCCTCAGTTTTACATACTTTTGTTTAGCAGCTATGGCATCTCCTGCTTTCCTAGTTTTGGGTTCCAAATCTAGTTCCAGTTGTGTGACCTCAGAAAAGTTAAACTCTTTGAGGCCCAGGTTAAAAAAACAGGCACTGATCATTGTACCCCACAGGGCAGTTGTCGTGGGCATTATATGCAACACTTACATTTTAGGATAGTGCCTGGTACTTAATTAGCTCTTGATGTGTTCATTTTCCCAACTGTTTATCACTGTTTTTGCAGGTGAAATTCATGTCTTACTGAAATCTTCATCGGAACCCACTGCCTACCTCCTTGATGCCCATTTTCTTTTGGGGTTTTGTTGTTATTTTTTCCCACTCTTTCCTCTACTTTTGTAAACATTTTATAAATAGTTTTTCAAAGTCTCTTTCAGGTGGGCCTCTTACCTGAAGTCTGGGTGTGGCCCCTGTGTCGTGAGAGCTGGCGCTGGCTCACAGTGAGGCATGTCTCTCGGGCTTTGAGGTTTGGAGTAGGAGCCGGTTTAGTGGGAGTCCATCTGTGGGACAGACCCACCTGCCCTGGATTCAACAGAAGTGCCTAGGGGAAGACTGGGAATTTGCCTTTCAGGGATGCCACCGATTTCCCCAGTGACTGGCCATATTTTGTTTTTGTCTTGGTTTTGAAGATACCACTTATTGAGTGGTTCCCCATCAGTTCATAAAGCTCCCAGCTTTATGCTGAGTAAACCCCTTGGTCCAGCTCCCTTCCAGCTGGGAGGGGCTGGCTACTGTCTCAGTTGTAGATGGCATTAAAACTGCATTCAGATCTCATCCCGTGGGTTTATTAGGGTCTGGTGCCTCTGTGAGACCAGAGGTACCAGCTTTACACCGGTACAACATTCTGACTTCGCATTTCCTCTTTGTGAAGTCTCAGGACTTCTTTTCCTGTTCTGAATTTGGCTATGTGGAGGTTTTTTAATGTACGTACATGTTATCCCACTTATCTATGTGCTTGGAGCAGGAGGTGAGTTTTTGTACCAGTTCAGTGTCCTGTAATCAGGCGAGAAGCTCCGTGGCTTGCCTGTGCACCGAAATGAGTGGCGTTGGTTAAGAGACAGAGGCTCCCTTCCAGCCCTGCTCCTCTGTGGAAACTGCTGTCTCAAGGATCAACAGTAAACTCTTTGTTGCTAAATCCAGGTGCTTTTTCTGAGTGTCAGTATACATAGATTTTTTTGTTTTAGTATTTTAATCATTGTAAACATGAGACCTTATCAACCAGAATAGGAGGTCTTAAGCAGCATGGTCCAAGGCGGTTCTTGTTTGACCTGGGCCCGCAGTCCTCTGGGGGCCCACACAGCACAGGCCTCGGTGCTGGCATCAGTCCAGTTCCCAGGGGAGGGAACTGCTGGCGCTCATGTTAAGGCCCTGTTAAGTGTATACAATTCAAGAACACGGTATGCCTTATCCTTTGGTCAGGTTTTCTTGGGGGGACTTGAGAACATTTTGAAGAGTTTTATACTTGACTTTTACATTTCTTAAATTTACTTCTGTTTATTTTGTCTCTTGTTGCTGCTGTAAATGGGATCTGTTCTTCGATTATATCTTCATTCTGGTTATTATTTGTAAATATGAAAGTTTCTGAATTCTGTATAATTTTTCTTATTCTAAATTCGTTTACTGTTTCAGTAGTTTTTTTTAGCATTTTTTCCTTTTTGAGTATGTAACCATATCATCTAAAAGTAGTGATCATTTTGCCTTCTTCTAATCAATATTTTTAGCCTAGTTTCTTTCTCTGATCTAATCATGTAGGCTACTCCTGGTAGTGCAAAGTTAAATCAGAGTTAAGTCTTTGTATCTTCGTCGAACCGAAAGTGCTGCTTGTATTTCCCCTTCAGCATGATGCACACTCTGGGGCCAGGAGAGAGTGATGGTTATCATGAGAAGCAAGTATTCTTATATCACTGAGTGCTTTTATCAAGAATAGATTGGTACGCTACAGTTTTTCTTCTTAAACTTATTGGTAAAATAAATTCTGTTCATGTGTGTCACATTGTGAAACTGTATCTCTAGCACCACCTCTACCCGGTTAGAATGCATGGCTCTTTTACTGTCTTGGATCCTGTTTATGTCACGACTTCTCAAAATTAACATTTGTTAAGTGGTACCAATGATGAGCCACAGTTCAACAAGAGACCACAAAAGACATTGAAATACAGAAGTTTATTATTCAAAGGTCCTAGAGGAAGTACCTCAAAGGGCTACACGGGCAGGTCGAGGCAGAGTACAGAGAGTGAGGGGCAGAAGCTGGGCACGTGCCTTCTTTAGGGTCCCCGGGTGGAGTGCTCTGGGGTTCCCAAGCTATGGCCTGATTGATCCATTCTAACCAAGTAGTTGGGTTTTGGTAAGCCCATGGGGGTCTCCGCTAAAGCACAAGGCATATAGGTGCTGGGAGGCAGACTGTTGATCACAAGGGCTGTCAGAGTCATTTTATCAGAAGCTTCCTTTTGCGTGTGACCCTGATGCTATGTTGCTATCTAGTGCCCATGCTTCCCAGTGATGGCTAGTATCCCTGTAAAATCTCAGACAGCCACTTGCCCAAATGAAGGGACTGCAAGACAGCCACACACCTTTGTTTAGCTAAAGGTGTAGTTTAAAGGCGGTAGAGTAGTTTAGCTAACCTCTTAGCAGTTTGTTAATATTTTATTTAGGATGTTTGCTTCAGTATTCGTAAGTGATGGTTGATGACATTAGTTTTGAAATCTTTGTTGCACTTTGTTGTTGTATACATCAGAAAATTTGGGAGTATTCATTCTATTTCTGCATTCTGGAATAGGTCAAATGACATTGGAATTTTCTGTTCTTTGAAACTCGGCGGAAATGGTATTGGAAACCCAGCTGGACCTGGTACTGTTTAGAAGATGAAGCACTTTTTCAACTTTCCTCATTTTTCTTCCATGGAAACTGGTCTGTTTACATTTTCTCCTTTTCTGGAGTTTTGGTATATTTATTTTAGGTATATTACAGTTTATACATAGGTATATTTTCTTCAAAAATTGTCCATTCATCTAGGTTTTCAAACACATTTTTTTTACTTTAGCAAAGTAGTCTTTTATTGTTCTTTTAGTTTGCTCGTATTTAGTAGTTATTGTCTCATAATATTTCTTACTCATATACTTCCTATTTTATCTCTTTTTCCTGTTAGTTAGCAAGTTAACTGTGTTTGCCCCCCAAAAACTTTTAGTCCTTTTTATTCTGTTTTTTTTTTAATTCACTAATATCTATTTTTTTTCTACTAACATGTAGTCCTCACATGGGCTGTAGTTTTAGATTCACAGTGAAGTGCATTCGGAGTGCCCACCCTTGCCTTTCCCTGTCATTGGTTGGCTATTGTGCACCTGCCAGAAGTAACCTACAGGAAGCTCATGGGAACCATATTCCCTAGGTGTTGCATATTAAAAGTTACTGTTCTTTGAAGAAGTGATCAAAGGCTATACAACCATAAATAGAGAGATAGATGATAATTCGAGACAGGTGTGTCAGAGAGCAGGGTTGTCACAAAGGAAGGGTGCCATAGAGGAAGGATGGCATTGAGGAGGGGTGTTATAGAGGAAGCGTGTCATAGAGCAGGGGTTTCAGAGAGCATTGTGTCATAGAAAAAGGGTGTCATACAACAGGAGTGTCAAAGAGGGGTTTCAGAGGAAGTGTGTCATAGATGACAAGTGTCTTGGAAAAAGGGTGCCATAGAGGAGGAGTGTCATAGAAGAAGGTGGCATAGATCAGGGGTGTCATACAGGAGGGGTGACACAGAAGAAGCGTGTTGTAGAGGTAGGGTGTCATAGAGAAAAACTGTCATGCAGGAGGGGTGTCATAGAGCAGGGGTGTCATGGTGATGGGGTGTCATAAAGGATGTGTCATAAAGGAGGGTTGTCATAAAGAAAAGATGTCACAGAGGAGGGGTGTCATAGCAGTGGGGTGGTGTGGACACTGGCCCACAGTGTCCATGGTGTTATGGATGAGATAAGACAAATTCACACAGACTACAGAAATCCTGTGGAGAAAAAGGGATGACACGGCTATTCTCTCAGTGAAAGAGAGGGCCTGCCCCAACCCTTGCCTGGAGGTTTTTATTGGGTTTAATTTGCATAGGAATACAGGACGTATATGAAAAGCTCATCAATCCTTGTCAGGCAGTAATGATCAAATACATAACATTCAAAGAACTCTGAGGGCTTATTCTGAGTCAGAGTCAGATAGCTATATGGCCATAAAACTTTGGGGAACAAACTCATTTCATGCTTGGACCCTTATCATTTAAATTGAAGATATTAGCGAAGTAGGTTTCATAGGGGTTTATGCATTCTTTCCTAGGCCTAAGCACCCTAGGGAACCCACCCTTTCCAGCACAGGGCCACACCCACCTCCAGCATTGTTTCAGGCTTAAGTAAGGCAGAGGAAGTAAGGCATCTAAGAGATTAGGAGACTTCTGGCAGACAGAATGAGGACTCAGGCTATGTCAAAGCCAAGGGGCAAGGGTCCATCATCCCCTTTTTCTATAGCCCCCCAAGTCCTTCCCTGAGGGCCCCTTCACAACTGTGCCTGTCTTAGGTCATCCCTCCTTTGAGGAATCTTACCTGTCATTGCCTAACCAGTCATCCACTTGGGGCCAAGCAGGGTGAGGTGAAAGAGGGCAGAGGTGGTGCCTTTACAAGGAAGATAAGCTTTGTCTCTTTAGTGGCTTATTTTAGTGGCTCCAAGGTCTTTTTAGTCAGCTTTAGCCAGGAGGGGTTACAGCTTCTGAAACCAGGCAGGGTGGTTCCCAACAGTGAGGTACCATAAGGAATGGTATAATATAGGTGGGACATCATAGAGGAGGTGTGTCATAGAGGAGGGGTGTTGTAGAGGTGGGGTGTCACATAGTAGGAGTGTCATTGAGGTGGGGTATTGTAGAGGTGGGATGTCATAGAGAAGAGGAGTCATAGAAGACAGGCATCATAGAGGAGGGTTATCATAGACCCAGTGTGTCATACAGGAGGGGTGTCATAGAGGAGGGGTGTCAGAGGATGGGTGTCATAGAAGAGGGGTTTCATGGAAGAGGTATGTCCTAGATGTGGGGGGGTCAAAGAGCAGGGGTGTCATAGAGCAGGGATTAGATTGATCAGGATTGTCATAGAGGTATGATGTCATAGAGAAAAGGTATCATAGAGGTGTGGTGTCATAGAGAAAAGGGGTCACAGAGGGGCATCTTAGAGGAGGAGTATCATAGAGGAGGGAAGTCATAGCAGAGGGGTTTCATAGAGGTGGGGTATTATAGAGGAATGGCATCATATAGGAGGGGTGTCATAGAGCAAAGGTAACATAGAGGTGAAATGTCATGGGTAAAGTTGTCACAGAGGAGTTGTGTCATAGGGGAGGGGTCTCATAGAGGAGGAATGTCATCTTGCTGGAGAGTCATAGAGGTGGGGTGTCATAGAGGAATGGTGCCATAGATGAGGAGTGTCATAAGGTGAGTTTTCATAGACAGGGGTGTCATAGAGGTAGTGTGTCATAGAGCAGGGGTGTCAGAGGGCATGGGTATCATGGAGGAAGGGTGTCATACAACCCCCTTACAGGGACATAATACAGTAGGGGTGTCAGGAGGGGTTTCATAGTGGAGGAGTGTCTTATCAGAAGGGTGTCATAGAGGAAGGATGTCATAGAGCAGGAGTGTCATAGAGGAAGTGTGTCAGAGAGAAAAACGTCATAGAAAAAGGGTGTCATACAAAAGGAGTGTCATAGAGATGAGGTGTCATAGAAAAAGGATGTCGTAGATGAGGGGTGTCATAGAGGAGGGGTTTTATACAGGTCATGGTCATAGAGGTAGGCTGTCATAGAGGTGTGTCATAGTGGAGGGGTATCATAGAGCTGGAGTGTCATATTGATGGATTGTCATAAAATAATGGTGTCACAAAGGAGGGGTGTCATAGAAAAGGCAACTCATAGAGCAGGGTTTTCATGGAGTTGTGGCGTCATAGAGGTAGGTTGTCATAGAGCAGGTGTTTCATAGGGTGAGGGTGTAAAGGAGGAGTGTCACTGAGGAAGCGTGGCGTAGATTAGGAGTGTCATTGGGAGGGGTGTCATAGGGAGGGGTGTCATAGTGGATGGGTGTCATAGAAATGGGGTGTCATATAGCAGATTGTCATAGAGGTGGGGTGTCATAGAGGAAGAGTGTCAAGAAGGAGGCGTGTCATAGAGTAGCGGTGTCATAGAGGAGGGGTGTCATGAGAAAGAGTAGCATAGAACAGCGGCGTCATAGAAAAGGGTTGTCATAGAGGAGTGTCATAGAGGACGGGTGTCATTGAGTAGTGATGTCATGCAGGAAGGTTGTCAAAGATCAGAGGTGTCATACAGCAGCAGTGTCATAGAGGAAGGGTGGCATAGTGCAGGGGTATCACAGAGCTGGCATTTCATTGAGTGGGGTGTCGTATAGAAGGGGTGTCATACAGGAAATATGTCGTAGAGCAGGGGTGTCATAGAGGAGCGGTGTCATGGAACAGAGCTCCTGTAGAGCAGGGGTTCCAGAGTAGGCGTGCATCTTTAAAAGAGACCACATCTTCAGTCCCGTGACAATGATTGCTCCGGTCTGCTGCCCAGCTCAGCTGCCTTCCTGCCACCTTTCTGCCCCCCACGGGCCTGGCTCGGGCCCTTCGAGGTGTCCTTCACCCTCAGCGGCCATCATTCTATGAAACCTGCTGCCCGCCCACTCTCTCCTCTTCTCGACACTTCTTTCTCCAAAGGTCCAAAGAAAATTTCTTTGCATTTTTTATCCCTTACACAAAACTGCTGTTTTTGTCCTGGTTTTGCTGAAATGGAAGAGCATTTTTTCCTTTTGTCTTCATTTTTTTATTATTTCCATCCTTGACAAGCTGGAGGGGGGACGGGGAACACTGACTAGTGCAAGTACATTCACACTAGAAGTTCATTTCTGTCGTTTTAAACACTTTTTCTATTTAAAAAATAAAACACACATTATAGAAAATTCAGATCCTGAGAAACATAAAAATAACCATTGTTGAAATCTTTGTGTATTTCTTTTAATTCCTTGTCCATCTTACATATTCTTTTCCTTTAAAACACTGGGATTACTGTAAATCTACAGCTTTGTGTTCTGACTTTTTTTCACATGACCATTTTCCCAAATTACTAAAAAAAAAAAAAAGTTGTAATAGCTGCATAAAATAAATTGGTTTACCATTTCCATATTGTTAGACATTTAGGTGATTCTATTTTTATTATTATCATAAATTACACTATAGGAGTGGGCAAACTATAGTCCATGGACCAAATCTAGCTCATTTTTTGTAAATAAAGTTTTATTGGAACACAGCTGTGTCCATTTGACTGTGTTGTCTGTGGCTAGTTTCTCCCTACAGAGTAAGGAGCTAATATATATATAGTATCTGGCCCTTTACAGAAACAGTTTCCAACCTTATACTCAATGAACATCTTTCCATGTTCATTTTTATGTACACGTATGTTTAATTTCTCCACATGAGCCCCTAGAAAAGGAGCTGTTTGATCATAGGGATATCACCATCTTTATGGCATCTGCAAATTGTCCGCCAAAATGATTGATTCACTCTTTCATTGCTACAGAATGAAAGTTTACCCTTTTCTTCACATCCTTGACAACATGAGGTATAATCATATGTTTTAATCTTTAGAAATTTTGTCAGCTGAAGGGTAGTATCTTATTTTTGTTCTGATTACCAGTGAGGTGAAACATTTCTTCACAATTGTCACTTTCATTTTGTAACTATTTGTTCATGTTCTTTGCGAATTTTCCTGTTGGAGTTTTGGGGTTTTTTTTTCCCCAGGATCTGTGAGATATGTTCAGATGTCAGGGATATTGTATAATGGGCCTCAGCACCCACAGCTAAGTGGCTGGTGCGCCGTGAGTCTGGGGCCATGTGGCGGTCCTCGGGGCCTTAGGTTTTGTTTCGAAGGGTCGTGCGTTCCTGTGGGAAAGCGATGGGCCTGGCTTCACCTCCCCAAGCCTGAGAAAAAGAAACCTTCCTGCAAAGAACTATGGCAGTGTAGGAAGCAAACCCTTCTTTCCTTGCTTTGCCCGGGCCCAGAGTTCATGCAGGGTCTTCTTCAAAGCGGAACTGCTCCTCGTTCCTAAATAAGCCCCTGAATTGATGCCACATTCATGGAACCTGGTGGCAGGAATAGATTTGCATGTGGCAAGTGTTATTCTGGAAGCATGCCACATTTAAACCCTTTGCCCTCCTGTAATGTCTTTTTTATGTTTTTCAGAAACTGTGTAATAAACTGTTGAAAAAGGGTTAGTCACTGTAATGTGTAAAGTAGCCCTTGGAAAACCCCTCAGCCATCAAACTTTCCAAATAGCAGTGTTTGAATTCAGGTGGGTGTCTCAGCAGGGAGGAGACAGCAAAAAGATATTTCTGAACCACATGGCTGTTCCTCACGTCTTAAAATAAACAAACCTGCGTGGGTTTCTCAGAGGAAAAATGGGTGGGCAAGACCTCAACAGGTTGGCATAAAAGCATGGCCACCGAGCCAGCTTCACCTCCTTGTGCTGCGCGCGCTCTAGGGTAATGAGATGATGGCGGGTTTTCTCAGGCGGTTGAAGAGTTTGACACTTAACTATGTGACCACCTGGACTCTTCCCAAGCTTGGCTGACACATCAGTGCTTTGTCCCTGTCCCTCTTACTCTCATATTTCTTTGATTCTTTAAATAATTTCGTATGATTTCCCGTGAGATGGGACTGCAGCCATCTCAAACTTAATAATAAACAATATTTGTATAGCACCCACAGGAACCAAGAGCTTCCTTCATGTGATCTTTATCATCTGCAGGAAAATGTAGCTGTTATCCCCATTTCAGAGCTGGGTAAAGTGAGGCTGTGCGAAGTTTAATGCATTGTTGTGTGTGAGTCATTTGGCTAGTATACATCAACATTAGTGTATGAACCTGGGCTTTATTTGTATTCCAAGAACTCCATACACTTCAGTGAAAAAGAACACAGTTGGGTGCCCTGAAGTTGCTGGAATGAATTCTGGCTGCATTAAGGACAGCTTCTTTCATCCAGACAGCAAGTTTTTATTGAGCTCACACTGCTGTACCATCTACTCTGTTCTACTCTGTGGAACACTCCGTTAGGTGTTCTGCACACGGGGTCTCGGGTCGATCACAGCTGCCTTGCGAAGGAAGACGGTTACTGCCTGTGTTGCACTCTGAGCCCCCTTGCCCAGGAGCAGAGCACAGCTCCTTGGAGGTGGCACTGGATGTGAACTCAGCCCTGCACAGCCTGGCTCCAGCCTTGTGCTGACAGCGTGAGGCCCAGGCTGTGAGCGCTGGTGAGGGCCTGGTCACAGCATGGCTTTCTGGTGGCGTCGGACTGATGGAGCACCCAGATGTAACCCAACTGTAATTGGACTGAAGACTGAGGGTCAGTTTTTTAGGAGATTATGCTTAGCGATACAGGGAGGCTTTTAAAATTACACCTGAAGCTTTGTAAGCAAAAAAATTTAGGAAAAAGTATTTTCTATTTTCACTTACTGTTTTCATTCACAAACTGTACTTGTTGGGAGGAGGGTGTTACTTTTTAAATTCTAGTACCGCAGATGGACACCAACCTAAAAACATACTGGGCGCATCCGGTCCCCATCCCGTCCCGGCGAACCTCACCTTCCCATCTGGGGAGCCCTGTGCCCTCGGCCTGTGTCAGAGGTCCCAAGTGTGTGAGCCCCAAAGTCTCAGTCCAAAGGCAGCACAAAGCATAAGTAGCTCCCCAATCCAACAGGACACTGACTTTTAATTAAACATTTATAAAAGCTTTCAAGCAACCTAAGTATGTATTATAAAATTTTCCTTTTTACTCTGCCATATTCTGGCCCCTTCCTCCGCTACCACCACACCGTGAACCCCCCAAAATACTATTTGGATCCTTGCCCATTAGCGAATTCAGTATTTTTCTTTTAAGCTCTGTTTCAGTTCAGGAAGACAAGTGGCCTTATAAACCATTACCAAATCAAAGCTCCCTCAGAGGCGGACAGAAGCCCCATACACTGGGGTGAATTACTTTCAGTTCTTGATTTCATGCCAGTGCTAGTGAAATTTCACAGCTGGTTATTTTTTTCAAAAATCCTGGGGTCAGGGTTATGTGCTATTTATGTCACAAGAAGCAAAAGAAATAAAATACCCTAAGGATATGAAAACATTTTGTAAATCGACATATTTTTGGCACGTGTTTCTCCGTCAGGGCCTGGGAAGGGCTCATGTGCCGTGATGAAGTGCTGGTGGAAAGGCCCCTCCTGGTCCCTGCTTAATGGTTCGAGCACCTTCCACAGTATTGATACAGCTGACCTGGTGGAGGCCCATGAGGGGCAAGAGGGGGATGCCTAGGAGGTGTGGACAATTTATTGCTTTTCAGAAAGCCAGGAGAAGAAAGGGCACCAGTTTCCTCGAAAGGTAGAAACTTAACAATTCCAGTTGACAACTGCCAATAGCATCCCAGCTTTTCTTTACTCACTAGGAGTTGAATTGGTTATTTTTGAGAATGCTAAAATGGAGCACCCCCTCCTACGGCTTGGGGCAATTCCAGCCCTGTCCCCAGTGCCAAGGTCCAGGGACTAAGACGGCTCAGGAGCCAGCCTCTCCCCGGGCAGATGTCGGCCCCAGCAGAGAAACAGACTTTGAACATCTTCTTGTCATTAACTGACGGTCCCAAATGTCCCCTAAAAATAACACTCTAAAATAAAATACTGGAAGTATACCTTCCATCCATTAGTTAGAAATATGATGTAGGAGAGGACGAAGCACTTTTTTCTTGCTCAGGTGATCCCACACCCGACAGACCCAGAAAGATGTCCCTGAGCTGCTGGGTCCGGGAAGCTGCAGACTGGAGGCCAGAAAGAATTACGGATAATATTATTAGCCTTGTAATATTATTAGCACTCAATATTATTGGCATTGTAACAGAAAAGGGCTGGGGTTGAGAAACTTCCCACATGTGCTGCATAGGAGAAGGCTCAACATCTATTTCCAAACACAGCCACAGCACCCAGGGCTCCCCCAGGCACCCCGTCTATCTTCATTTTAGTTTCTTCCTGAGGCTTCATTTAAGAGAAGAACATGCATCCTGTTGAAGCCAGTGGCAGAGTCACTGAAGAGGCAACAGAGCTTCAAGCTTAGGGAAGTCTCGGGACAGAGCTGCCTCTGTTCATACTCAGGGGGGTAACGAGCTCAATCTCCCCTCCTCCCCACACAGCAAACTCCCAGCTCAGGATTGGCCCACGTGGGAGCAGAGGCTTTCCCTTTGGAGGGGTGTGGGCTGTAGCTAAATACCATCCTTTGGTTTCTTGAGTTCAGGTCAGTCTGGACTGTCATTTGTCCTGTGTGAAACTGACATGTCCATTTGTCCTAAGCTGAACTGACATAATTTAGGGATGTGTAATGGTACCTGTCTGTAACTTGTCTGAACTATGGCTTTTGCTTCCTAGTGTTACCTCGTAGTATAAAAAATAAATTTTCCATATAAAAAGTTGACTTTGTTTACAGTAGAAAGCTAGTGGGATGAAGTATATTTTAGGATTAGAATCTGCTGCACGAACAGAAGACTCAAAATGACCAGGGCATCATCCGAAAGGTGATTTTCGTTTTCTGACACTCTGGAGCAGTCTGTGCAGGCAGCGAGGATCACGTGTTCCCTGCCTGTCTGTCTGTCACCCTGAGCCCGCCACTTCCATCCAGGTTGCCTCAGAGTCCATGGTGGCTGCTGGAACTCCTGCCAGCAGAAAACACATTCCAGGCAGCAGGATGAAGGAAGGGGAGAAAAGCAAAAAGCTACAGCCTAATAAGCTTTCCCAGAAACTGCAGCTTCCACTGGCTTCCCTAACAACAACAGAGGACAGCAAGCATGGTCATTTAATTGGGCATATGGAGGCATGGCATGAAGACTAGGGTTCTGTCCTGAGGAAAAATGAGGGAGTGAGTAGAGGCAAGTAGCTCAGAGTCTCTGCCATAAACAATCTGAGAGACAGGAAAAGACTACGGCACAGCCTCCACCCCCTTTCTACTTGTGGTGGGAGAGTCGAAACAGAGAAACCACTCTGGGAGCATTTGCTGGAAGCTTTGTGCCTGAGCAGGGTGGTGAATTAATAACCAAAGAGAAGGAAAAACATGAACACTGGGTGTATGTCAGACTTTTCCATCCAAGAAATGAGAGTGCAGTACTGCCATGGCGCTCCGACCCAAGGGTATTCTTCAAAAGGAAGGATGTTTTACAGATTCTGAAGTTGTTGCTTCCAAGATGATATCTTTCTGCAGTAAGAATGCAATATGCAAATTTAAATGTTTTCAAATGCTCTTAATAAGGGGATGGGAAGGGGGGTGTGTGGAGTATGGCCGTGTGTGTGGAGTATGTATGTGCATGAAATATATAAGTACGCATATTTCATGCACATATGTATAAATTTATTTTGAAGTGCTCACTATATTACTTTCTTGTTCAAGAAGTCCTGTCTACAGAGGTAAAGTTTAATCTCTTAAGACTGGAGTTCCCTGGGGAGAAGCTTTGCTCGCTTGGGGAGCCTCACTGGGTGACAAGGCCCCCACACCACTGCAGCTGTTCGCTTTCTGCGCATCAGCTCACGCTCGCCAGTCTTTGAATAGAACCACGGGACCGTGAAGCTTTCTCACTTGTTGAATAGGCATTGTGGGTTTTTATGCCATGGTCTGAAAAAAATAAATGGTTTTGATGCCCCAAAGAGCAGACCGTTGCTCCAGGATTATCAACTCAATGTGCTTGGCATGTAGAATGTCTGGTATACACCAATGAGATTTTCAAAGTGAAGAACTAAAGGTTTGGGGCTAAATTATGTATAAAGGGAAGTCAATTCTTTATGAGGGAAAGGTGGGGTGTAGGTTGATTCTTATAATGATTTAGGTTTTTGTCCTAACTGGGGATCACATGAAGCCATCATGAGTTGGTAAAAAATCTTAATAGTCACTCAAATTTAATGATTAAGTAACTTTTTAATGAATAACAACCCTGCTGTTGGATTATATTACCCAAAACAGTATCAGGTTCGTAACGCTGTCTAATCAGGATTCCGTGGGAATAATCCCTGTAGCATTGTCATTTATCATGCTTTACTGGGGGGCAGCTCCTTCTTATTGGGAAAGCTGATTATTTCTCTCCTAATTAAGTGCCAACATTATAGGCCCATTGCAGGTTGAGACCAACAAACCTTCCCGCTGTGTGTAAGTACCTTGAGTGTATTTCGGGATATTTTAAATTTTTTCACCCCAGTTGTGCTGCCTTACTGATAGTTGCTGGGGATCAGTATTTAATTGTTTCTCACTCTCTTTTCTCTAATCCCGTGGCTGCCTCTCCTACTGCTTCTCCCCTTCAGGGTCTCTCAAGACTCATTCCTTCCTCTCTCTCGCAGGGCCGCCGCAGTCCAGGGCTCATCGCGGGTTCCTGGACGCTGCAGCAGCCACCGCGGGTGCTGTCTCTGCCTCCAGGCCCCGCCTTTCCCACTGAGCACGTGCGGGGCAGCCCACAGGTTCACGTTCTCAGACCATAACATTCATTGGCCTTAAATCGATGACAGGTGAAACGCTGTAGCTTGGGGCTGATCAGTCTCTCATTTCTTCCAAACACAAACCCTTTGCTCTGGTCTAACCAGCTCCTGGGGCCTGTCCCCCTGACACAAAGAGGGGAGTTGCTGTCCCCTCTTTGCAGCTGTGCCTCAGACTGCCCTCTGTGCCGAGAAGGCCCTCCTGTGTCTCTTTACTAACCTTGACCTTCCCTCAGATCCCAGGAGGGAGCCTCTTCCTTCTGCTCTATTTTGGGAACAGTGGTCTCTCCAACGCTGACTGTGGCAGTACGTAGTGTCCCTGACATTGTTTTTCTACGTCACCATGGACAGGAGTCCCCACCTTATCCTTGGTTTTGCTTTCTGCAGTTTCGCTGTCCAAAAATACTAAATGTAGAACTCCAGAAATGAAACTCAATTTGTGAGTTTCCAGTTTGAGCCACTCTGAGCAGTGTGGTGAGCTCCCACACTGCCCTGCTTGGGACGCGAGTCACACCTTCGTCCGACGGCTCCGCGCTGTGCACGGTGCACACCCTCGAGTCACTTAGCGGCCATCTCGGTTAACAGAGCAACTGTCACACTATCACTTTGCTTATGTCCAGGTAACTCATTGTACTTAATAATGGCACATTCACATAGCTTTTATTACAGTATGTTATTGTAATTGTTTGATTTTATTATGTTATTATTGTTACTTTTACTGTACCTAATTTATGAATTAAACTTTATCATAGGTATGTATAGATGGGAAAAACATAGTATACATTGGGTTCCATACACTCTGTGGTTTTAAGCATCCACTGGGGGCCTTGGAATGTATGCCCCACAGATAAGGGGGGCAACTACACTATATTTACCATATCTTTATCTTATAAACAAATGGACGGCCAGGTTTATATGTCATGGGTGCCTAGTGAAATTCTTTATATATGTATAATAAGATTGTTGTTGATGAGAAAAAGGTATGAAAAAATCACCAAAGCTATAGATTTTTCTTTGATTTCTTTCTTTTGGAGGAGGTGGGAAGAGAGAAGGAAAGCAATTATCACATATTGGCACTTCCAGTGTATCAAACACTTTCTCTCCATGATTATTCTCAGTATAAACTCATGAGGTAAGTGTTGGTTTCCTTACTTTGCAGAGAATGCACCTCAGAGTCACACTTAATAACTTCAGTTGTTAAAGGTCATGCAGCTAGTACATGGCAGAGTCTGCGTTCGCCCACAGTGGACATGTCTGACTTCCAAGTCTGTGTTCCACTTACGCCCATTCTCATCCTCCATCCCCTGTTCCTCCTCCTCTGCTCTCCTTTGTCCGCCTCTCCTCTTCTCTCTTCTTCATGCCGGCATCTGCCAGTTCTGCCGACTTGAGCTGTTGACTGCCTTCATACCAGGGCCAGGTGCTGCCAAAGTCAGTACCGTCCTTTCATTAGGGAGGGTGTTTCAACACGGCAAGGGCACTTCGTGGCAGAGTGGGTGAAACTGCCCAGCGCCCTCTGTCCGGTCAGCCTCCTCTGAACGGCCAACAGCCGTACGTAGGCAGATGTGGGCTTAAGGACAGAGATAACCCTCTCCATGCTGCGCTTCTGGCCTTTTTTGTTTGGGTGTCATTGAGTCATCATTGTGACTTCCCCTTCCCATCTCTGCCTCCTCTATTTAGTGTGTGTTACCTAATTTCTACCACCAAAGAGTGAGGAAAATCCCACAGAGAACATACCTATTTAACTATGTTTAAGATCTGCTCAGGAATGTGGAACATGTTTAAATATAAAACTGAGAATGACGCCTTTGACATTGATTGATTTTAGGAATAAAGTAGAACTAATCCACGATACCCATCACAGAGAAGTATTTTCATAAGATTCCAGAAGATTTGTGGGAAGTGGACCTTAATTACAGCCCGTTGTACAGGGATAAACCACATGCTCATTAGAGCTGGTGTAGTTACTGAAAGGAATGGTGCCCAGTGAGGGCCAATTCATGCATTCAGGTTTTGGAGATAGTTAGAGTTGTTTGTGTTTAATATAGGGCCAGTCCAGAAAGCACTTAAAAATACATCTCAACACTCTCTACATGCTGTTGAAATTAAGCAGGAGTCTGATCGTTCATCAGAATCAGGGGGGAAATGGGTGAGAATAAAAAGACGTGCTTCCCTGGGAGTTTCCACGGTAGAAAACAGTCCAAGGTCGTCGTGGATCACAGGTGAACAGGGATGCAATATCTTACCCAAAAGCAGGTACGAAGGATGTTTGAACAATCATAAAATCTATTACTAAAAAGCCTCCTACTTAAAATTAACTGTGTACAATAATAAAGTGTCAAGTTTTATTCTTCACAAGTTAGATAAATGAAGGAACTTTGAGATGAGAGGACAAATATGATGAAAACATTGGAAAACAAAATATAAAAAGAGTTGAAACCATTGACTTGAAAAACAATAGATTGGATCATAATATATGTTGAATAGAGGCAGGACGTTCTACAGGCGATAATTTCAGGCTCGTGTCCACTTTAGATAGGAAAAAGGTAGAAAATGTTTGAATGAGAGTTGGAGAGAGAAAACAAATCATTTTATAGATGAGATCTTCCCGACAAATAGCCAAATATTGGAGTCCTCACTACTGACGCTGCCTGTGCTCTTACACAGTCCTGGGGCCAGGCGCTGCTGCATCAGAAGCTGCCATCAGACTCGGGGTTTGCAGTGGAGCGAACTTTCATACAGTCGAACTCACATTTGTATGTAACGTGCTGGGGGAGAACCTTCAATAAGGGTGTTTTTCGAGGTCTACTAAAAATCTAGCAAACAAACCACAGCTGAGAACTCATATTTTGGTGAGCTGTACTGTCGTTATAGCATTGGTGTGAGCATATTGCTACCAAACCAACAAAACAGGGGTTCAGCCACCTGTCCCCACAAAAGCAGAACTCATGAGGCAGGTGCTGGTGCAAAAGGAAAGAGGTACATTCAAGTGCCGCACGACCTGGGAGGATGGTGCACTCCTGTCTCAAAGACATCTCCTCTTCAAGACCAAGGCGAAGTCCAGCCATCCTCAGCAAAAGCCAGTGCCCAGAGTTCCTGCTCCATTTTAAAGTGCCGTCCTTCGAAGCCCACAGGCAGCTACTAAGGAATCATCAGGTAGCTTAGCTTGTTCCTGGCTACTGCCATTTCAGGCCCCCTCCTAGAGCCCATGAGTAACGCAGCTGCTAGAGCAGCAAGGTCGTGTACTCCCAGATGAGAGAGTGTGCAAGCGCACCAACACCAGGTAGGCAAGAACAAGAGAGGCTCCCTCCGGGAGGCCAAGGACCACATAGTCGCCAGGCCACCTGGCCCATGGAGAGAACTGGTGTGCTCACTGTGCAAATGCAGGTCATGAGCTAGTGAGCCACAGCAGGAAAGAGGGAGTTTCTTTGGTCCCCTGGAACTGGATTAGGTTTGGGAGTGGGAAGAGCTAGGTGCTTTTTCAAAATGACGGAACTTTCTCGACTGCCCAAACTTTCGTGTGCCTCAGGTGGGTCCACCTCCCAACCCATCCCTTCTTTCCCAGCTAGACTATCGGCCTCTTCGGTCCTGCACCTCTGCCTCCCCCGCTGCCACTTTAATTTCTATGGCACATGTACCTGCCTTCCCCGGTCCCACCCCGACCTGGCACTAGAGGGGCACGGGGAAGGGCTTTTCACATGCTCAGTGTGAGAACCTCCCCCTGCTGCCACCTTGGCCGGGGAGAGACTCTCTGGGCTCTGGCTGGCTGTCCACCGGCAATATTACCAGATGTGTGGAGGACTATGGCTTCTCTCTTTTCCCATGCACCCCTTTCCTTGGAGAGAAATCCTCTTAGGGTTGTGACACCAAGACACTGATGGAAAAAGTTTGGGTGCTTCTTGCCTGTGGTCAGCATTTACAGGAGCCAGGTGACATCATTTTCCACTCCAGACAGGTGATCTCAGGTAGCTTTTGTTGTTACAGGCAAGCCCCCCACACCTAAGGACTGGTTTTTGCTACCAAGGAAATGAGTAGGCATTCCTCATGCCTCTTCTTTCTTTGCCACGACTTATATTTTTCCACAATCCTAATTTTTTTACTCTTTTACCATAAAGAAATTTATATTTCTTCTTTTCAGGATTGATGCCCACCTAGTTCTTATCTATCTGACCTCAGATCCTCCTTCAGTTAAGATTCAATTGGCTGCAAGTGACGAAAACTAATGCGTAAACCACTAACTGGGGCTGGATCAGACTGGGATTTTGTCTTGCTCACATAACAAGAAACCCTGAGATAGACTGTCCAGGGCTGGTGCGGTGATTCTGTCTTTCTGCCCGTTTTTCCCTAGAAGGTGAGCTTTGTCCTCACGCTTGGTGCGGGGTGCTCACACAGCAGCTGCTGCGCTCTTCAGCACCGTGTCTGTGTCCCCGCAGGGAGAAGAGAAAGGACAAAATGTGGCTTCCAGCAACGTGTTCCCATGTAAAAGCTTCCCCAGAAGCCCCACTTAGCAATGTTCATTTATATTTCATTGGCCAGAACTGTACATGGTCACTGCTAGCTGCAAGGTAGGCTGAAAAATGTAGGTTTGGGGCTGGGCTGTATACACTGCTGCACCAGCAAGTTCAGTGTCATGTACTTATAGTAAGGAAGAAGACTAGTGAGGTTACTCTGTAGGCAAGTAGCAGTGTCTACTCAAGACCCCTAACTTGTCTCAACCACCATCACCTTTTACATAAACTTTGCCTCACATTTATCTTTCTGGTCCCACAAATGTAGCATGCCCTCCTCTCTGCTCAGCCCCAGCTCATGGCGCTGTATCGAAGTCCAACCTTAGGCCCAAATTCAGGCACTCTGTGAGCCTCCAATAGCCGAACCCTGATTCCTGGCTACCTCTAGCATCCCTCCATTTGATTTCAGTAGCAACAATCCTGGAGATGACACTCTGTGGTCCTAAGGGGTCATGTGGCTTTATCCACCGGAGACCTCTTTGGGCCCAGAAGTGCCCTAAGTAAAACCTTCAGAGGCAGAGAAGGCTGGCTTCTAAGTCTACACCCACCTAGGATGTCTCTCCAATAGTGACAGATGCCCCTGCTCTGAGGTTTGCTGCTTTAGAGATAACCTTCCCACCTTAGAAAGTCGGAGATGTAGGGTGTCTCTGAGTGGGCAAGTGTCACGGAGTTCACTGGTTCACTTCAAACCCCAACTAAGGGGCCAAAGCACTACCGCCATTTTTAACAAGAATCCAGCCTGTAATCCAAGTTTAACTTCGGCATCGATAGCCCACAGACTGTACCACAGCCACCTTTGATGTTTGCATCCTGTGTCACCCCTCAGAGTGATCTCTGGAGAGGCAAGGCAGGTAGGGTCTGGAAGTCAGTAAAGTGTGGAACCCTGAGCTCATGCAGACAAGGGGGTGGGGGACCACCCCTCTCTACTGACCTCTTGACCCCTCCCTGGAATATCACCCTCCAGGGTCATGGCCTTATTTATTTGCTCTTGGGACTTGAACTGAAAGTTTTGAGGGACAGTCTGCATAGCCAAGCGAAAAGGAGTACTGAGTCAACTCTTAGAGCCAACCTTCCCATTTTTTCCAATAGACAAAAACCATACACAAAACAGGAAAATGGAACATTTTGTCTGTGCTGTAGTCTTTTAACTCATGTGACCATGAAGACCAAGTTCACTCATTATGCAGCCAGCCTCTGGAACCCAGTTACTCAGTAAATTATTATTTTAGGGAAGTATATATCCTGGTCTTGGCTGGAGAAGGGAAGGGAGAAGTAGAAAAGACGGTAAGAAAATGAAGGTTTTTCGAGTAGCAGAAAATAGCATACCTTAAAGATCCAGTAAGCCCCTTGCTATATGCCCTTGTTTTATGATAGCAAGTCAAGAATTTCACCTTTCTTCATCTTGATGACTTGAGAGCTGGGACTCTAAGTCACCAGCATATCTTGAGCAGTAGCTCAGGGCCCAGCCTATTAAAGGGCTCTCCATATATATGTGTTGAATGAATGCATAAGGGAATGAATGAATGATTGAATGAATGAATGAATACAGGGTCACGGATGCTGACAATTAAAGGTGAGGATGGTCACTGTTGTTGATGTATGGAGAAGAATTAATTGATGGAAAAACTAAAGAACTTCTTAGTTAAGTCAAGTGGCCTCATGGGAAACAACGGTAGAAACATGAAAACTGAAGCCACACGTTCATCTCACAAAGTATATAAATAAATATAGGAGGTAGGGAGAAGTAAAGGAAAAATGGAACCACAGGATAAAGCCACAAGTACAAGGAGCTTGAGAACAACTTATTATTTGATTAATTTTTAAATAAAGTTTTTATTTTGCAGTAATTTTAGATTGACAGAAAACACAGAGAGTTTCTGTGTACTTAGCCACTGTCAGCGTTTCCTGATGTTAACGTCTTGTATCACCAGGGTTCCTTTGTCGAACTCAGAAGCCAACACTGGTATGTTAATATTAACTAAGCTTTAGACCATTTGGATCGTCAGTTCCTCCATTATTGCCCTTCTTCTGTTCCAGCATCCAGTCCAAGGTCCCACGTCATGTTAGCTCATCACGTCCACTTAGTCTCCTTTGGTCGGTGACAGCTCCTTAGTCTTTGGTTTTCGTGCCCTTGGCAATTTTGAAAGGTATGATCAAGTCTGTTGTAGAATGTCCCCAAAATGGGTTTGTCTGAGGATTTCTCATGGTTGGACTGGGGTTATGGGTTTTGGGGGAGACCCCCACAAAGGTGAAGTGCCCTTCTCATTACATCATATCAGGGGGCACATGACACCCACCTGTGTTCACCGGGGGTGTTACCGTTGACTAAGGTTTTGGCCACAGATGTTGGCCTTTCCCCCAACACATCCCACATTTATGGACAACCTTCCATCCTTTCAGCTCACATTACGTGGTAGGAAGTGCCCGCCAAAACACCGGATCCTGTTCTTTCGTATCTTAACTGAGTCCCTGTTCCCGCAATTATTCTCTTGCTTCAGTAGCAACGTCTCTCCTTTTACAGAGGTTTGTTGAGTATCTGCTTAAACATTGTCAAAGAGAATGCATGAAACGGGCATTTTAAAATGATGCTTTTAAGGCTTAGGAAAGAATGTAAGCAATGGAATACAGAAGCAGATATAGAAAAAACAATGTGAGAGAAAAATGGCAGTCAAATCAAACACGGGCAAAATTTGTGATTCAAATAGTAAATGCAAAATGGAAAAATAGTGGTCAAAAGCAAAAGTTTAAAAATCAAAACTTTCCAACTTTAAACTAAAATTTTGCAAAAGTAGAGAAAATTTAAGCGGTTTGAGTTTGTATAGAAACAGAAACATAGATGGAAAAATACATTTCAAATAGGTAAGGCAAATATTATTGAAAAGCCAAATATCACAGTGACCTGATCTTGTAAAACTATGGCAATTTGGAAAGTTCAGGAAGCCCTTAGCAGCCCCTAAGCGCTTAACAGCTATCAGCATGACTTCATGAAGAAGTCTGAGGAGCACAGTCCCGAAGGCCCGAATTTGGGCCTGTCGCTTAACTGTATAAACAGATCCATTTGTTTTGAGAGGCAAACAACAAAGAAATTTGAAATCCTTTAAAAAAATATTCAAGTTGATAAAATGGTCTTTGTTTATTTGTTTTTGAGGGAAAAGGTGCATGAACATGTTTTCTAAATGTGGCTTGTGCCCAATGTCAATGAATGTTTTTGTTCATGTGAAAGAATTCATGCTGTCCCTTCTCTGTCCAGACATGGCGTCTGGAGTTGGGTCCTTCCCAGGAGGACTTAGGTTTCTTTAGTACATCCTCACTTTATTCCTTATCTCTCATTTGCATTTTTGCTGGTTTAGATCTTTTTTAAGTATATTTTATTGATTATGCTCCCTGCACCCCCTCTCCCACTAGCATCTCCCCACCTTAGTTCATGTCCATGGGTCGTACATGTAAGTTCTTCGGCTTCTCCATTTCCCATAGTACTTGTAACCTTAACCTGTCTACTTTGTACCTACCATTTATGCTTCTTATTCCCTGTACCTTTCCCCCATTCTTTCCCCTCCTACTTCCCACTGATAACCATCCATGTGATCTCCATTTCTGTGATTCTGTTCCTGTTCTAGTTGTTTGCCTAGTTTGTTTTTGTTTTTGTTTTTTGATTTAGTTGTTGATAGTTGTGAGTTTGTTGTCATTTTACTGTTCATAGTTTTGATCATCTTATTTTTCTTAGATAATTCCCTTTAATGTTTCATACAATAAGGGCTTGGTGATAATGAACTCCTTTAACTTGACTTATCTAGGAAGCACTTTATCGTCCCTTCCATTCTAAATGAAAGCTTTGCTGGATAGCGCAATCTTGGATGTAGGTCCTTGCCTTTCACGACTTGGAATACTTCTTCCCAGCCCCTTCTTGCCTGCAAGGTCTCTTTTAAGAAATCAGCTGATAGTCTGATGGGAACTCCTTTGTAGATAACTGTCTCCTTTTCTCTTGCTACTTAAGATTCTCTCCTTATTTTTCATCTTGAGTAATGTAATTATGATATGCCTTGGTGTGTGCTTCCTTGAGACCAACTTTTTTGGGATTCTCTGAGCTACGTGGCCTTCCTGGAAGTCTATTTCTTTGACAGATTGAGGAAGTTCTCCTTCATTATGTTTTCAAATAACTTTTTAATTTCTTGTTCTTCTTCTCCTTCTGGCACCTCTATGATTCAGGTGTTGGAATGCTTAAAGATGTACTGGAGGCTCCCAAGCCTCTCCTCATCTTTTTGAATTCTTGTTTCTTCATTCTGTTGTGGTTGAATGTTTATTTTTTCCTTCTGCCCCAAACCATTGAGTCCCAGTTTCCTTCCCTTCACTGTTGGTTTCCTATACATTTTCCTTTATTTCACTTTTCATAGCCTTCACTTTTTCTTTGATTTTGGGACAACACTTAACCATTTCAGTGAGCATCAGAAGATTACCAGTGTTTTGAACTGTGCATCTGATAGGTTGGCTATCTCTTCATCACTTAGTTGTGTTTTTTCTGGAGCTTTGGTCTGTTCTTTCATTTGAGCCATATTTTTTGTCTCAGCCCACCTGTTATGTAGTAAGGGACAGAGTCTTAGGTATTGCCAGAGCGGGGCAACCCATGTGGCTGCACTGTGGCACTGTATGTGGGGGAGGGGTCCGAGAGGGAACAATGCCACTTGCTTGGCTCTTGGCAGGCTTCAGTCACTTCCCCTACTATCCTCAAGCAAATTGGGCCCTTCTGGTGCTGATTCCTGAGTAGGTGGGCTTGTGTACATTCTAGAACCCCACGGGTGTCTTCAGTGGACTCTCCTGTGAGACTGGGAGCTGCTCCCACTGCCTCAGCCCCCACAGGGCCTTATAGCCAGAGGTTTTTTAGGCTTTATTTTCCTGCACTGGAACCCTGGGCTGTGTAGTCTTTCACACTCTGCAGTTGTTCCTCCGGGCTTATCTGCATGTGAATGTGGGACTGCCAGCCGCTACTTCACCCACCCGCTCCTCTGCCTTGCTATCCCTCTGAGAGGGATAGCCATGGCTGAACCTTTCTGCCACGTTCATGGGGTTTGGGTCCTACGCTCATCTGTCCTGAGATGTGTGCTCTGTTCCATTACAACTCCTGTCCTTATGACATTGGTTAGTTCGCAGATGACTGGTAAAAGGAGGAGTAATGTCAATATACCATGGAATGGAAGTTCAGTTGATTCATCTGTGATTTTTCCAAGTAGTGGGGGAGGTAGGACAATGGGAATAGAATTATAAATTTCAACAAGACCAAAAAAAATTCAGTTGGGTGCTGCATATGCAGGCGCTTTTACAGGCCTGTTTTAAATGAATTAGGAAGGAGTGCAGACAGGGCTTCCCCTGGAGCAGCACGCCTCCTGTGGGGCCCCGGGACTGTGGGAGGTGGTGCCTCCTCCCCTGCCGGTCAGGGCTGCCCTGCAGCTCGGCACGCTGCCTCACATGGCTCACCCGGCACCTCCAAGCCACACTGCCACTCCTTCTTCTCTGTGCACCTCTAACATCCTGGGGCAGACTCCAGAATGCTAAACTCCCTACTCGGGCTATCAAATTATATCCCAAGAACAAATTATTGTTGTTTGCTGACTTCTGGTTACAAAGCTGTATAGGTTTTAGATGGTTGGCCCTTAGTTTTCCCATAAACTAACCTATTTTTAAGGGCATTATTTTGTAGAATGCAAAGTTTTTCAGAAGTCTGTATTGAAAGCCCTGTAGTCAGCTACTGTATTTTTTCAGACTATAAGACACACTTTCCCTCCCCACCCCAAATTTGGGAGGAAAGTGGGGATGTATGTTATAGTCCAAATGTAGCTTACCTGGCTCGCTGGTGGGGGTGGGTGGCAGTGGAGTGGGGTCACAGGAGGCAGGAGCAGGGTTGCTGCTGCATTTTCCTCCCAAACTCGGGGGAGGGGGAGAGGGGGGTTACATCTTATAGTCTGAAAAATACAGTATGTGTTTTCCTTTCAACCAGACTCAGATCTCTCCCTTTGCCATGTTCTTAGCTGGGGACACTGTTTCTTCCAGTGTCCCAACATTTGAAAGGTAGGCACTGAGGAGAATTCACTCAGTTTCTAGAAGTTACCTCAATGCAAACTTTGCCTCTCTCTGGACCCAAACTCCGTAAAGGCAAAGACCAAATTTTTGGTCTCATATCCCTCATACCTGGAGAAGAGCCTGGACTCAATGTGGAAATGTTAACTCAAGTTGTCTGTAACAGGGGTCAGAAAGTCAGATGCCTTCCCCAGGTGAACTCCCCATGGAAGCAGGCCCAGAAGCATGCTGCAAGACCTTCAGCGACAAATGCCGCGGCACTCCAAGGGTGCCTGTCTCTAATGGTGCCAAGTTAACTGCACTCTAACTCAGCTGAGCTAAGTGACCCAACTAGATCTTCTGATGGCTTTGTTGGGCTCCTCTCCTGAATAGGGACTAGCAAAGCCATTGCTACCAAAAATACACTAAAAAGTACAATGGTACAATAATGGCATTTGAAAATAGTAGGGGAAGAAGGCAGTTGAGCGCAGGGCTGAGAAAGATGCATCCCATGGGTTGTGAACATTGCTAAGGGGGCAGGAGGACCCTTGATACCCAGTGAAATGGGAGCTGTCTAGACAAGTCATTCAGAGAGCTCAGGCTGAAGCCAGCCCTTCAGGAGTTTATGCCAAAGCCCGACCTCAGCCCTGCCTACTGGAATCTCAGAGCTTTCGCTTGCCCTGGGTTTAGCCACATCTTGGTTGGCAGCCAACTGTTAGTGATGAGTGGCTTACCATAAAAAGGCCTAAGGGAATTCCCGTGTGTTCACTGATGTAGTGGGCAGATGAACCTGAGTTGCTTCCAGCAGTCACCCAACAGGCAAAGAACTGCTCCCCCCAAGTTCAAAGACTCATAGCTACCTTGGCCAGACCCTCTATACCTGGCCTTGCCCTGCTGTTCCTTGTACATCCCCAGAGGAAAAGGCACAAGACACAGTATGGAAGTCAGAGGGTGTGCATCCCAGTACCGGCTCTGCAAAGGACCTGCTGGGGGGCTGGGGGTGGTCGCTTCACCTGTCTGCTCCTCGGTTCCTCCTCTGTGAAGTGCAGGAGCCAGACTGGAGCACTGCACTTTCTTCAGAGCAGGGGAAGGATGTGGCATTTTCATTATAGAATTTGTAAAACACAGAAAAAGGTGAATACGCCAAGTATTTTTAGGTACTGTTGTATAATTTTGGATCAATTATATAATTCTGAATCTTTCCTTTTCTCCTAGCAGTATATAAAGGACTTCTCCATTTATTAAAAAAAAAATTCTGTGTGATTTATAATAGCTTCCTAAAATTTCACAGCCATTTGATTCCCAGGGTGAACATTTTAGAATTCTCGGAGTAATGATACAAAAAAGATGGATTTTTTAAAAAAGATATCTTTCTGAGAAAAAGAAAGAAGGGAGATGGGTAACATCTTTGCATGCCACTGTGGGGCATAATTTAATCGCACTGTTACTGGAAAACAGTCCTCCGTGGTTCTCTCATACCACGGTGTGACTTGCTGATTATGGCAAGAATACAAGTGCATGACTGATTTTTACCTGAGCCAACGTTGTGGTCTCAGCCAGCCACCCTGAGAAATGAGGTAAGAGCTGCCCCCAAAGGGAGGGTAGGCTTGTTCTGAAAGCATTGCATTACCCCAGTTCAGTGTTCCTCAGCGGCAGGGCAAACCCACTGCACGTGCAGCGTCCCTCGGGTGCCCTCTGCACTGTCCCCACAGATGCAGCTACTGATATCCGCGCTGCTTGCTGCACTGTGAGTAATAAAGTCTTGTGTCTCCGAGCCAAAGTCTCACATCTTCTGCCAGCAGTAAACTCATTAGCTTACAAACTTACAAGTGGGGTAAAATCAACACCCAGACCAAATAGTTATGACTTGTTAGTTAAGCAGTGACAGTAGAGCAGCAAGGACGTTTAGACTCAAAGAAGTAAAAGCATCTTGCTTAACTTCACACAGCTGATTAGTGGCAGAGCTAGAAATCAAACCTGGGTGTGTCGGACTTCAGACGCCACTTATTATACTGGCTGATTGCACCATATTAGATACCATATTGTATCCTATAGTCAGTAGAAACCACTTGATATGAAATTAACTGGGGATTTCTAATGGATTCTTCATTAAGAAAAGTAGTTAATCATAGTTAGATGTTGAGTTTGAAGATTCTTTTTAAATTTTTTTATTTATTTATTTTTAGAGAGGGGAAGGGAGGGAGAAAGAGAGGGAGAGAAACATCTATTGGTTGCACACCCCTAACTGGGGACCTGGCCCCAACCCAAGCATATGCCCTGACTGGGAATTGAACCAGCAACCTTTCAGTTCACAGGCCAGCACTCAATTCAACGAGCCACACCAGCCAAGGCTGAGTCTGAAGATTCTTTACTTGAAAGAGTTTACCATCTGTTACCTATTTGGAGAATTCATCTACAAGCTACAAATTGGCTTATTTAGATTAAGTGAAAACATTTAAATCCGGCTATTGTGGCGTTTTATGGGCTTTAAAAGGAATTTTTCCTCCAGGAAGCTCCAGTGCGTAAATATAATGAAGTTTTCTTAAAAATGAAATGAACACAGTAGGATTTATTCTAATACCCATATTGGCAGAAGTTATGAGCTTTCTCTGCTAGAGGGAAGATGAGGCAATGAGTAAACCTAGGGACATGTGTCACTTCTACACTGGGGCAAGGGACATTTTTTCCAGTGGATTTAGGTTCACAACAACAACAAGAGGAAGAAGATGAGAGGAGGACAACAACAAGAGGTTTCTCACGCGGCCCCTGCCCCCACACACGCAGAGCTCCCCCGTTAATAGCATCTCCCGCCAAAGTGTACACATCGACACTTCACCATCACCCAAATTCACAGTTTACATTAGGGTTTGCTTTTTACTGATTAAAAACAGGCCATTGCCTATCGACCGGAAATTGTTGTGATGGGACACCTAATGAACTTGCTAATAGAAGTCTTGGCACAGGGTCTGGTATCTAGTAATGGGTATATATGATTATGTACTTGGTCAGTGTTTTCTCAGTGAATGGCAGTTATTCATTCATCCATTCATTTCTTCCTTAAGTACTTACTGAGTGGCTGCTAAAAGCACATACACTGCCAGGCACTGGGGAGACAGACGAGAGCGAACAGGCAGGAGTGCCTGCCCTCATGGAGCTTATGTGCTAGAGGGGAGGCAGATAATGAACGCATGCACAGACAGAGACTGTCAGTGGTAACTGCTCTGAAGGAGAGTTAAATGGGAAGAGAAGCTAGAGAGAGAGAGATGGTGTGGATGGTGTGGATGGTGGTCTGTTTGGTTACATGGTCGGCAAGGCCTTGGTGGAGACGGTAGCTGAGTAAGGGATGGGGGCAAGCAGAGGGAAGATGTGGGCACTGGCACCTGGATTAAGAGTAGACACGAGAATCATGTAAAATGGGACAAGGTTTCTTCGTGGGCCAGCCTCGTTCTCTGGTTTTGGACCGTGGTCTCTCTGTGGCCCTCAGGTCGCCTTGGGTGATCCTCACGCGTAGAGGCAGCAAACAGTCTTTTGTTGACCATTTACCTCGGGGGCCAGGAAAGACTTAGACACCTTTGTTTTTATTTAAATAGAAAAAACATTGGTTTTTCCCACGTGCTGGCTCTGACACTTTTCTCTGATACATGTGCGATGTGTCGGTGGCGCAGCTGAGTCACGTTTGTTGTAAGGAGCGAGGAATGAAGGACGCGGCGCGGTGAGTGGGGGGAGGAGCAACAGAGCATGGCCCCGTTCCCAGCGGAGCCCTGAATGGGTAAGGGGCCGAGTTTCGGGCAACGCAGAGTGAGGAGGAAGGAGAGAGCGGTGTGCTCCTTGTGAGCCTTTTCGTGGGGCTGGCAACCAGTCTGGTTGGTCTCAGTGGGCGTACTCATGGGGGGCAGCGGTCGGCAACACCAGGCTCTCTCTGAGCTCTTGGCTTAAAGGAGGCCAAAGGAAGAATAGATCCCCCTCACTTCTGCACCTGATGTTGGCATTGAGGGCGCGAGGACTAGGGGACCACTTGAAGGCTGGGGTCTTCTCACTGAGTCAACCAACACAAATTTTGTCATTTTCCTTCTACCTGGTGGGGCGGGGGGGGGGGGTAATTTACTTGCATTGTAAATATTTAATCATTAGTTGGGTTCAATTTCACAAAAAAAGCTAAAACGTGGGAAAACAAGATCTGCCCCCTCCCAACCTACCCCACCCCACTGCTTTTTGGCTTTGGCTTAATTTTGTAACATTAATTCTTTGATCCTTCTCCCCATAAATCATTTAAGTGACTTTGATTAAATAACCACTTAACTTCCAAAATTCTTTGTATAATGATTGTAGTTCTTGTCATATGCTATACAATTATAATGAGGTTTTACAAAGCAGGTTCAGATGCCAGCGCACCTGGACTCTCCCTGGCGTTGGGATTTAAGGCAAGTCGTTTCACCTCTCAGGGCTTAGCCTGAGCATTGATGAGAAAAGCTTGGCATTTAATACATGCCCCCTGTGGAGACAGTGTCGGGAATTCTATTCAGTTACTGTTTATAAAGGATCTTTATTAGAGACCCCAGGGAAGGCAGAACCCATGAATATTTTAATATGCAATAGGAACTCTGCTGGGTGGACCCTCTGACGGGTGTTATAGAATGACCTGTCTGGGGCTTCACAACCCCCGCTGAGACTTTCCTCTGGCTTCTCCGCAGACTGTGTTTCACTGTTTTCCCAGCAGCGACTGATCAGGGGTGTGGCTGTGCAGACGGGCGAGGCGGCTTCCTTGCCCAGCCTGGGCGCCTTCAGCTCTGTCTGTGCGGGGAGCAGGATGGCATGTCTCCGCCTCTGAGGGGCACCGCAAACCTGGGGGATGCAAGCCCCAGTTACACTCACAAGGTTTTGTCAAGACATCAAGCAAACACCCCTTCATTTGGGTCCCCCCACAGCATTATTGGTTACACTGGCTGACTCCCGCTGACATCTGTGTGTCACCGTGTTGCAGTCTGAACCATGTCAGTCTGGCGGTGTTTCTCTGCGACCCCTATGTTTACAGTAACTATTAAAGACCACAGTAAAATGTATATAATGGACATGGTTCAAATACTTCCCACTGCTTCCTGAATGATTATTTCTCCCCAAGAGCGAGAGACCAATGAAATGTCGGCCTAAGGAAAAGCAGCAACAAAAGCCAGGGGGTTTTAAGTTTAAGCTAATATTTAATGTGGGATAAGGACTACTGGTAAATATTGATTTACCTTCCCTCCTATTCCCCATGGGCTTAATCTCACAGCTCAGAACATTAAATAATTGTTTATTATTCCACCAGTATTATAAAAACAATACTGGAATTCTTTTCCTTCTTTTTTCTTCTTCAAGAAATCAAAAGCAGCCAGCGTCCCAGCAGGACCAAGCAAGTGCGTGTGTGGAGTGGCACACCCCCACCCCCACAGGAACAGGCCTGGCCGTGGCTCCTCTCCACAGGGGCCCGCCTGGTGTCTGGTCAGAACACGGGGTTTTACCAACGGCAATACTTGACAGAGTTCTTGATCTCTGGGCTTTTAAGAGAGCTAGAAGGTCTGGTGGGAAGTGACCAGCCCTCCCGGTAGCCACCTGAGCCCTCTCGGGCAGCACTGTCCAGTGAGAAAGTTCCGAGATGATGGAACCACTCTGTGTCTGTGCCCTGTGATCACCACGAACAGCAGGTGGCTTTGGAGCACTTGAAATGTGGCTTGTACCACTGAGGAACTGAATTTTCCATTTTATTGCAATTTTAATAATTTTAATTTAAATAGCCACGTGTGACCAGTGGCTACTATATCAGATGGCAAGAAGTAGTTTCCCAAAAGTTAGCTTAATACTATGTAGGCCCTTCTCACACACAAGTGGGGGGCTAGAATGCAAGAGCGGCTCCGCTGCCACCTTGAACCCCTTTCCACCTGAGGAACGGCAGGTCCCAGGACAGTCTGGCCTGCCTTTGTGATGGAAACTTTGTCCTGCTCCTCTTCTGTGTATACACACACACACACAACTTTATTGAGATATAATTAACATATACAATTCACATCTTCAAAGTGTGCAGTTCAGTATTTTGTATTATGTTCACAAAGGCATCTATCACCATATTAATTTTGTGACATTTCCATCACCCCAAACTAAAAGCCTGTACCCACTAGCAGTCACCATCCCTTCTCGAACCTTCACCCCTAAACCCTGGTGACCACTAATCTGCTTTCTGTCTCTATGGTTTTGCTCCTTTAGACATTTCATCCAAATGGAACCGCACAATATCTGGTCTTTTGTAACTGGCTTCTTTCACTCACAGTGTTCTCCGGGTTTATCATGCTGCGTGTGTGTAGCATGTATCAGTGTGCCACTCCTTTTCATGACCACATAACGTTACACTGCGTGAACCTGCCAGTTTGTTGGGCCATTCACCCGTTGATGGCCTTTGGAGTGTTTTCATTTTTTGCCTATTACGAATATCCTGCTATGAACATCGTGTGTGAGCTTATGTGTGAATGTAAGTTTTCATTTCTCTTAGGTACGTGCCTAGGAATGAGGTTGCTGGGTCATATGTCTCTCTCTGCTTGACCTTTTGTGGAACTGCCAGACTGTTTTCAAAGGCAGCTGAGCCATTTACACTCAGCAGTGTGTGAGGGCTCCAGCTTCTCCGCATCCTGGCCAATGCTCCTTATTATCTGCCTTTTCGATTACAGCCCCCCTGGTGGGTGTGAGGCGGCATCTCTGGGGTTTTCATTCGCATTTCCCTGGCGGCAGGCCTCTCTGTTCCCATCCGTCCCCATTCTGTGCAGGCCCTTTCCATAGGTGGGTCTGTCCCAGGAATGTAGTTTTGCAAGAAAAGAACAACTTCCATCTGGGTGTTTCTTCAGAAATAACAGAAGTTAGTTCTATAAGACAGTTACCACCTGAAATAAGGAATGATAATGGTAACCATTTTTGTGCCCAGTTAGATGTTGGATACATTTGTACTTTTCTTTCTGAGTCAGATTCCTAAGCAGGGCTCCTTCCCCTAAAAATTCTCTGTTAAGTAAAAGTGGTTTGAGCCAGTCCATGGGACTGCTTTGAAAATTTTTCTATTATACAAGAATTTTCCCCCAAATTCTCCCTCAAACAAAATATTCTAAGGTCACCTTGGAATTATAGTGGTTTAAATGATGCTCGACGTGCAAAGCAAGGCTGAAAATGCTAGCTCAGGATGGGCCAGGCAGGAGAGACAACCAGGTGTAGAAGGCCCCGACGTGCAGATGAGCCGCTTGGCTGCAAGAACTCAGAAGTTTCTGCACAGCAAAGAGAACCATCAACAAAATGAAAAGACAACCCACTGAGTGGGAGACCATATTTGCTAATGATACTCTGATAAGAGGTTAATATAAAAAAATTATAAAGAACTTATAAAACTCAACACCAAAAAAACAATCCAATTTAAAATGGACAAAGGACCTAAATAGACACTTCTTCAAAGAGGACATACAAATGACCAAAAGACATATGAAAAGATGTTCACCATCACTAATCATCAAAGAAATGCAAATTAGACCCACAACGAGATATCACCTCACACCTAACAGAATGGCTGTCATCAGTAAATCCACAAACAACAAGTGCTGGCGAGGATGTGGAGAAAGGTGCCATTTTGCACTGTTGGTGAGAATGCAGATTGGTGCAGCTACTGTGGAAAGTAGTATGGCAACACCTCAAAAAATTAAAGATGAATCTGCCTTTTGACCCAGTGATCCCACTTCTGGGAATATATCTGAAGGAACTCAAAACCCTAACCTGAAAGAACATAAGCACCCCTATGTTCTTTGCAGCATTATTTACAATTACCAAGAGACAGGAGCAGCCCAAGTGTCCATCAGTAGGTGAGTGGATATAAAAGATGCTGTGGTACTCCCTGGCTGGGTGGCTCAGTTGGTTGGAGCATCAACCCATTCACCAAAAGGTTAAGGACTCAATCCCCAGTCAGGAGACAACCAATTGAAATTTTCCCTCACGTTGATGCCTCTCTCTCCCTCCCTCTCTCCCTCTCTCTTCCTCTCCCTCTCTCTCCCTCTCTCCCTCTCCTCTCTCTCACAAGTCAATAAACATATCCTCAGGTGAGAATTTTAAAAAGCTGAGGTACATTTACACAACGGAAAACTACTCGGCAGTAAAAAAGAAGACAATCTTACCTTTGCAATGCCTTGGATGGCCTGGAGATCATTATGCTAAGTGACATAAGCCAGCCAGAGAAAGACAATACCACACGATTTCACTCATATGTGGAATCTAATGAACAAAATGAACTAACAAGCAAAATAGAAACAGATTCATAGATACAAAGAACAGACTGACAGCTGTCAGAGAGGAGGGGGCTTTGGGTTTATGTGAAAATGGTGAAGGGATTAAGAAAAATAATACCTCATAGACACAGACCACAGTATGGCAATTGCCAGAGGGAAAAGGAGTTGGATGGGGGGAGGCAGAAGAGGGTAAAGGGGATTAAGTGGTGATGAAAGGAGGCTTGAGTTGGGGTGGCAAACACACAATACAATGTACAGATGATGTGTGATAGAACTGTATACCTGAAACTTATATAATTTTATTAACTGAGGTCATCCCAATAAATTCAATTTTAGAAAAAGAAGAAAAAGTTTTTCTGCTGAGTCTTACTTAATTTTCAGCTCCATGCTGAAAATGGCAACTCCTATTTAGCAGATAATCAATAAATGACTGACTGACTGACTGACTGACTGAATGAGTGAATGAATGAACAAATACATAGAGGAGTCCAGTCACGTGAGCCCAGGTTCTCTCTGCTGGCTGGGAATAGCTCATCATTGAAATAGTAATGAATTGTCAACTCTTATAATCCATATTATTTTCTATAGATCTTTTAATTTAATATGGAAAATATAAACACATTTTCTTGAGGGAACATTTATTTTAAAAACAACAAAAGCTAGGTTGAAAAGTGACAGGAAATCAGTTGTTACAGACCTTCAGGGCTAATGCCAGTGCTAACACATTATCCTGGGAAACAGAATTCACCGATTTCTCCACAGAGCATCCTGGCTGTATTATTTCTAGGGTAAGGAATGAAGAACCAAGTCTTGTAGGTCATGGGCAAGCTCACACATGCAGGGAATAAAGAGCGGGCTGGATCCAGGACAGAACTAAGGTCCTGATGAGAGACTGGAACCCTCCCCCATTGCTGTTGGGCTTATAGAATGGTGCAACCACTTTGGAGAACTGGCCCAGAAATTCCATATCTAGGTATTTCCTGAAGAGAAATTAAAACACACATATACACACAGGACTGAAGCGAGAATGTTGATAGATCTGTTTATAATAGCTCAGACCTGGAAGCAACACAATCATCCATTAGCAGGTGAGTGAATAAACAAATTGGGGTACCATGGATATTTTCACACACACACACACACACACTATTGACACATCCACGAGGGTGAAGCTCAGACACATTGTGTTGAACAAAAGAAGCCGGACACAAAAGAGCTGATCTGCAGGATTCATTCACGTGCAGCACGGGGACTAAGCTGTGGTGGTAGCAATCAGGAAGACCTGCCTCTGTTGAGGGAAATTCACTCAAAAGGAGCACGAGGGAACTCTCTGGGGTATCAGAAATGTTCTGTATTTTAACATGGTAGTTACACGAGTGTAGACATCTATAATGTTTGTAAATGTCAGAACTCAGTGAACTGTACACTGAAGGGCTGTGCATTTTGCTATGTGTAAATTCTGCCTTTACGAAAGAAGAAACTCAGGCTCAGAGAGCTGAAGATACTTGAAGACATGCAGCAAATAAATGGCAGACCAGCGCTTGAGCTCAGGCCGACTGATGGGATGCAGCCCTGCGGCTACTGTCGGTGCACGAGGAAGGTGAGGAAGAGTCAGACACAGCAGCAAGGGAGCAGAAGGGCGGCAGCAGTTTTCTGTGGCCACAAGGTCACATTTCTGTCCGGGGCTTGAGGCTCGTAATGGCACCTTTGATGGAGAGAGCCGGTTCCATCGCGCCCACCTGCAGGAGTAATTAGGAGGGCCTGACAGACATTGGAGCAGAGATAAGCTTCACCCTGTGACTCTCGGAGCCTGCCAGTAGAGAAGATATTAAGGTTATTTTTTTGCAGGTATTCACCTTGGGTAGTAAATACTAAATTTGCTTTACTTTTAAGACTTTCCAAAACTCTTTATGAATTCACTAGTTCATTTTCCGCTGTAAAGAAATAGAAAATACATACAAAAGAAGAAAAATTTAAAACCTCTCAGGTCCTAGTACCCAGTGATAATCTCAGATATTTTTATTTGCTGATAAATAAAAAAAATACTTTAACAAAAATTTTTCTATTGGGTAGTTATTTCCTTACAGAAAGTTCCTATGAGTGGAAATTCTGGGTCAGAGCTGAGGCTTGGACATCTTTAAGGCATTCAGTTCATATCGTGATGATTTTTCTTCAGAATGGTTTTACCAGTTTCCATTCTCACCAGCATGGAACGGATGTGCAGTCCTGTGTCCCTTAACACACAGACTGTGTGTTGGTCCCTCTCAGCTGTCAGAGTTAGAACTTAACCTTTAATGGTGCTTACCTTCATCTGCCAAGCAATGCCTGAATCTCCTTTTGCATTCTGCTAGTTTGAAATGAAAAATATTCCATTTAAGTGTTGATTTGGGAATGTAATTAATGTTTGATGAAGTACAGAACTTGGGGGTGCTGGAAAGAGGAGTGATCCTGGGCCCCGATACCTCAGTTCTGGGCTGGCTGGACCATTGCCTGTCACTGCCTGTGATCCTGGGCAAGTTGCTTGCTTGCCCAGCCTGAGCCTCCATGGCCTCACCTCTGAGATGAGGGATGAGGAGGACCTAAACACTGCATTACCTTCAGTGATGACATTCTACAAAGCATTGGCTGTTTCAAGCATGACTTTCCAAGCCTGGGCTAGTAAAATGAGAATGTCAGGCCTTTGAAGTACAGCTTGTGTGGGAGAGGAAAAAGCCCAGCAGCTGTTTTGCTGCTGGGTCAGAATTCTGTGTTCTTAGTGATGTAATAAATTGTCTTGCGCTCGGATTATTCCAGGTTGACTTGGGTTTTGCGGAAGTGGCTTTTCCAGGAATTGTTCCCATTGCTGGAAAGTGGATGTTACCCTGTGCCTTGGCCATTTTTCATTACACACTCTGGCAAAATCCTGGCAGCTCACTCGGGGGATCAGCAGGTCCATCTTGCAAGATGACACACACCCTACATTTATAACTGAGATCAGACGTATAGTCAGAGACCTAGGTTTTACGATGGACCACTTATCCTGGGCCTCAGAAAGGTTTGGGGACCAAAGGGAAACACTCTGGTCAGCACACCACAGGAAACAGGAGAGCCAAAAGCACAGAATTGGTTAGTATTCCTTAAAATACAGTATCTGCCCTCCACTGAGACGGGATCCGGGTGGTACCCAGCAGAGGAGATGAAGCCAAGGAGAGGGAGGAAGGGTAACATGGAGTAACGCTGACGCTCGGTTCTCCGCAGTTACCACCTATCCTGTTTGCTCCACAGAATGCCTCGGAGCTTCCTCGTCCCACGTTGCCCCAGCTACCCAGCAAGTGGGAGCTGGGGCATAGGTGTTGAGCACCCGGCAGCTTCTACAGCAGTGCAGAGCTGGCTGGATTCCCCTAAATCTCTGCAGTCTCACACTGTCCTCTTCTATGTCACTCTTCTGTGACGACAATTCAAAAACAACTCCTTACTCTGTGAGTTCGTAGTGACAAAGTGTCATCCACACCAGTCCTCAGTGTGATGCATTCAGAAGATAATGCCCACTCCAGTGTATTCCAGACTGTAGTCACTTAGCCTTCACGATTTATGTCACCTTCACGTACTACGTGTGCTATTAATTACTTAGTATCTGTCTTCAAAGAAATTCATTGCTTAGTTTTCCTCATTCTAAGCAGTATAATATCTGTGAACTCATCTTTGATGACTAGTTAGTTTTCTAACATGACGTAAAATAGTTACATAGCTATTAACTTTTTAACTGTTCATTTATATACTGTGTAATATAGCTTACTTTTTACCCCCTTTGATATGCATATCACTATCTGAGAAATAAATTAAAATCAAATAAAATTTAAAATTCAGTTCCTTGGTTGAATTAGCCAACTTCCACTGCTCAGCAGCCCCCGGCCGGCAAAGCCGCGGTGGGTGGTGCAGGTGGGAGCCAGCTGTCTGCGCCTGGCACTGCTGGCGCAAAAAGAAGGGCTTCGGTCCGTGCAAACGGAGGGCCCACAGCCCTGAGCACCTGCTCTTCCCTGCAGCGTCCGTGGGTGGCAGGGCCCAGGGCTGAGCCCACCTCCTCCCCAGGGTGACTTCCTTAGGCATCCTGTGGAGGAGAACAGTTCCATCTAAACAGGTCACTGTCCTTACCTCTTTTGTCCCACTGCTCTCGGGTGGTGAAAATGCTCGTGTTTATACATTTCTGGGGTATTTTACTGTGACTCTCGTTTGGAAATACTAATAATTTTCTATGATTAATTAAGCGCTTATTACATATCATGTGCTATGCTGGGCACTTGGCAAGTGTTTCTCCTTCAATAAACACAACAATCTCATGATATGGCTACTACTCTTGCTCCCTTTTCTCTGACGGGCTGAGTTCTAGAGGGGTCACATGACTGGTCCAGAGCTAGAGTGAGGGCTGGACCCACGATTTGAATACTGTGGCCTGGTATCAGAAGTTAGTCCTTAACCACTCTGCTGCAAGGGGGGGACCCACATGTGCTGGGTTGGGGGCGTGCCCCTCGGCAGCCTCTGCGAACCCAAAAGAACCAGTGAGTGTGCAGAGTTGGGAGAGTGACCTTGGGAGTGAACAGCCACGGTCTCCCCTGACCACGCCGATTTTGAAAGGCCCGTAGACCAGCTCTCAGGACCAGAGCGACCTGAAGGGGATGGACTTGGTGGGAAACAAGGGCGGGAACTGAGGGATTTGTGTGAATAGAGAGAAAGAAATCACTGCTTTATTTATTTGTTTTCTCCTACTGAATCTAAAAATGACACTGCTCCAGTACTCCCTGCTTTTTCATTCCACTTAACAGGCACCTAAAAAGCTGTCTACTTCCCTACCCTCCCTGTCTCAACAGAAAAAGTGGTAGGATTACAGATGATTTTTCTAAGGTATTTTAGTTTTCCATGATTTTAAAAGAAAACAAACATGTAGGGTATTTTAAAAAGAAATTGTTTAAACAAATAAGATTCTTTAGGCGTCATATTTAATTAAATCCATGTTATCATTTTAAGAAATATTTTTGATTTGACAATGATCTATTCCTATCCAAAAACGTGGGTGGATAATCTGACCTCAGTTTCTTAGGCTCCATGATCTTGGCAAAGTCACTTTTTACTCACATGTCTGTTTTTCTCCAACTTGAAAATACCTGGGCTTCCAGAACAACCGAACCTGCGAGGAAGGGCCATGACCTTCGCTGCCAAAGGTCACGAGTGAGGAGACAGCCCCTGAGGTCGCTGTCAGCCCTTCACTTGCGTTAATCTGCAAATCAGTTTGTTTTCTTTTGATTCACCCGGCGGATCAGATTTTGCTGTTACTTAATGTTCTTTTGGCTCCTCTAGAGAAAATGTGCATAACAGACATTTGTTCATTTGTTTTACAAAAGTGTGTTGAGCACCTACTATGTTCCAGGCTCCAAACATCAAAAAGGAGTAAGGCGAGAGCCTTGTTCTGCAGGGTTCGTTGTTTGAAGGGATTACCACAGAAATCGACAGCCGCCTGTGTGGCGAGCCAGTCTGCGTCTCTCTGCGTAACAAATTCCTTGAGAGTTAGGGGCCTACAGACTTGAACGCACTCATACAACTTCCAGACCCTCATCACAGGCACACTCTTCCAGTGAAGCTCTCCTGCACCTGACTTGGACTTGGACTTGGGCTTGGGCTTTGCAAATCATCAAAGCCTACCTGCTCCTCAAAATGGAGAGATGGAATCCAGGGAGACCACCCAACTGGGGAGCAGTAGAGCCAGGCCTTGGACCTCAAATTCCTACTCAGACTACTCTTTTGCATATAAAATAAAATCCTATGTCTTAGATGTACATTTTGTTTATGTCTTTAAACCTCCCCAAAATTTTTAGTATGATTATGTATTTGTTATTATTTATTACTGGCAGCCATACCTTTATTCAGAGCAGCCAGCATGTTGTACTGGAGAGTCTTGGTAAAAGCAAACCCAAAATGATCCTCTGGGCTGCCTCCCCAGTCCAAAGCATGCGCTGGCCACCCACGAAAAACATTCTCGTGGAAAGTGTTGGGTCAGGCATGGGGGTGAGGGAGGGCCGGGACATGTGGCAACTAAAGGAAGATGCAGTTTCAGGATGAATTTTGGAAAAGCAGAAAATATGGCCCATTGACTGAAAGAGATATATTCAGCATTTCATGCTTAAATGTAACCAGTTGTGAGGATGTTGGTTGTCACTCAGTATGTGCTCAGTAAACATCTACTGACTGGGTGAAAGTGGGGAGGACAACGACAAGCAAGGACAACAAGCAGACACAGAGTCTTCGTTTCCTTTCCACGTGCTCCCTGGAACACACGATTTGACAGCTCCGTCTCTACGTGGACGGAAATGTTTCAGTGGCAGAGTCCGTGAACTCGTCTTCAGATGCTGGTTACCGAGTGACCTGGCATTGCGGCAGGAAATCTGGGAGGTGAAGGGAGGGCCTAACGCGTTCTAAAGTCGAAGACTCCCGTCTGCAGCCTGGATTGGGTGGTGGCCAAGCTTTCTAGAAGCTCCCCTCATGCTGCAGTATCACACATAGATGTGCCCCCACCCGGTGACCACGCTTTGTTATCTGGCACGTGATGGGAACGACATCAGCTCATGTTGCTTCATTTTTGGAGACGAGCAAAAACATGTCATGCTGACTGTAATGGTTTCCTGGGGTTGCTGTAACAAATGACCACAGTTCGGTGGCTTGCAACAACAGAATCTCTTGTCTCTCAGTTCTGGGAGACTGAACCCTGAACTCAGTTCTGTATCCAAAACCAAGGTGTAGGCAGAGCTGCTTCCCTTCGAAGGCTCTGTGGGAGAACCCTTCCCCACCTCCCGGTGGCTCCAGGCATCCCTGGCTGCATCACTGCAGCCTCTGTCTCCCTTGCCATTGGATCTAGGACCCAACTGGATAATTCAGGATGATCTCATCTTGAGATCTTTAACTGAATTATATCTGCAAAGACACTTTATCCAAATAAGGTCATGTAGGGGAGGAAAAATATTCTTTCTATCCTAAATTCTTGGCTAGGGCCCCTGTAACACAAGACAGATTAACAAGAGGAAATCACATAAATTTGTTTAATATAAGCTTTTGGTGACATGGAGCCTTTCAGGGGTATGAAGACCTGAAGAAACAGTTACACTTGAGTGTCTTTTTACTGGTTTGATGAAGCGGAGAGTGTCGTGGGAAAATGTAGTAAGACAGAAAGGTGTGTGAGATGAGCCCAGGAAACTGGAAACCTTACCAGGCCCCAGTGCTCAGACTCCTCCAGGGCCCCACTGTGTGGAGGTGAGGGTGCGCCTATCATCTGGGGACAGGGAGACCTCGCACCTCAGGGTCCTGTGCCCTGCTCCGGGGAAGACCAGAGAGTCCTTCCTGCAGCTGCCGCTTTTCCAATTCCTCTCGCTTGAAATATTCAATAGAGCAAGGTGCCAATTTTGGGGGAGTGTGTCCTGAACCCCTTCATTGGCATTCAACAGGAGGGGTCTGGGACTGAATATAACTTCCAGGGGAACCACCAGGCAATCCATTACAGGGACGTGGGGCACCAGGAAGAGAGTCTGACGGGGGCGGGGGGGGGGTGCTGCTGCAGGGTGGAAGGAGACACTGGTGCGCTGCCTGCCCGGCCTGGGTCCAGATGGAGGACGTGAGGTGCCGGCTCAGGGCGGAGGCCTTGGGCATAAAGGGGGAGGTGGAACCCAGAGACAGGTGCTGAAAGAATTTGCCAGGACTTGATCACTGCGTGTGTAATAAATAAGAGAAAGAGAAATTTTAAATTTGGCACTAAAGCATGTTTCTCAAAAGTGTGCAGTGGAAAACTGGACCACAGAAAGGCAGCAGGTAATGTGACAGAGGTGGCTCCACGGACAGACACATGTGGGAAACCCTGGGTCAGGCAGGGCTGAACAGGCTTCTCTTTGGTGGCCCTTCTCCGCCTGTGGCATGCCCTGTACATTGTGACTTTTTAATGGGAGCTTATAGGAGCCACCCTTTCCCAGACGTATTTGACTGTGGACCCGTTCTGCCTAGATTATCTCAAAGGACAGATGACCCACACACCTCTGGAACATATAGGTCTTATCCCCCCGCTGCCCTCTGAGGTAGGGGTGGGAGAGAAAAGAAACTACGAGTGAGGACCAGAAGGCTGGAGTGGAGAACATTGAGTCGGGTGGTCCACTGAGGGCCGAGTTTGTTTCTCAAGGCCCCTGCCAATGTCAAGGATGGCCACAGGAATGGGGGAAGTTGGCAGAAGCTTCTTGAAGGCTTGCACAGCTGCCTCAGACTTGAGCTGTCTGTGGGGCCACACTGTGGTTTGGGCTCTTCTTTCTCTGGTGCTGTCTGATCCACAGCAGAGGCTTTCGCTTCAGAGCAGGCGTGGCCCGTAAGTGCCCACCATGGTGCCAGCTCTGATCCCTTGGGCGTGTCTCCCATACTGCCTGGGGAAGGGTGCCAGGAAGGGCGCTGCGAATGGCTAGCACAGGAGGAGGGTGCAGAGGAGCTAGGGGCCCTTCTTACTTTACACCTCAAAGCACTGCCACTCCCATCCTCCCTCCGCATGTGTGGAAAGGGGCCTCCCAAGAGCACAGCTGCCCCTCTCCACACCCCCTCCCGCCAGCCGCAGGACTCTCCAGCCCTCCAGTCCTCAGCCCTGCCTGCCTCACTGAAGAGCAGTGGGTGGTGCCGGTGACCGATGCAGATGTTAGTTTCGAAGGGATTGTGCGAAGAGCGAATTTTTACTGAGCCCTTCGTGTGCATGAGACACCACATTGTTTTAAATGTGGTGCCTCGTGTGATTCTCATGACAGCCCTCAGGGACAGGTGCCATTGTTGTCAGATTTTACAGACAAGGAGCACGAGGCACACAGAGATTAAGTTACCCGCCCAAGGACACATAGGCAGGGTGTGGTGCATCCAGAATGTGACTTCAGGCATTCAGAGTTAAAACTGACATTCATGTCCACCAGATTACAAAGTTAATCATGGACGTTTCAGATTTCATATGCTGGTCAGACTTGCAAATGGAAATATGCAGAAGGCAGTGGAGTATACAGACCCAGACAGAGTCGGGCCTGGGCTCAGAGTCATCGGGGAGATGGTGGTCAAAAAGTACCAGTGGGTAAATTCACTTAGATTATGAGGTCAATAGCCGGTTATGCAGGTTTACAGCACTGAAGGAGCCTCATGTGAAGATTTTATGTGTTGTGGGATGTCGCCCTGAGCAGTGAGTTAGAAGTACCAACTGCTAATATCTCAGTCCTTGGACAGCACATTCCAACTGTGCTCAAACAGGGCCCGGCCGCACACACATCTGCATCCTAAATCCTGCTGGGAGGTGGGAATCAGTCGGGAACTCTGAGGAGCAGAGACCTCTCACTGGTTCCGTCAGTGCAGTAGAAAACCGTGGTCTTCGGTGAGTGCTAGTGGGAAGGGCTGATGTACAGGGGGCTCTGCCTCAGCATCTGAGACTGCAGACGCAGTGCCCCCCTGTTCCCTCGAGACCTGCAGCCCATTCATCCGGGAGCTTCCTGCACACGGCAGACAACCAGAAAATAGTGGCTGAATCAATTCAGCCAAGGAAATGAGAAGGGTTAACCCTATTCAGCTACATTCACTGCTGGATACATTATCAAATTTTAAAGTGTTTTCACTGACCTTCCACTATTTCATTGCAAATGTCTGAATTTTCCTCTACATACTGGGGACAAAGCCACGATAAATTGCTACCGACTTGCATGGAGCTTCACTTTGTTCTGATTAATTGCCTGCTTTGGGGACCTTCTAAAATCACAGTTTATGGACTCTGCATCCTTGTGGTTCCCAGAGAGGAGTGAGCCTAGTTTCCAGGGAACGCAAATATCTTCAGACTTGCAGCCAGCTTCCAGGCTCCCTGCAAAGGGCTCCTAAGCCCCTAAGTATTTCCTCCCTTAAATCACACGTCGCTGACACAGGCAGAATATTTTCAAGTCACTTCTTTCTTGTTAGGAGACGGTGACTTCAGGGTCTACTGAGTAAACAGAAGTGCTTTCGTTCTTGGCAGTTTCATGGTGCTGTTCTTAGCTTTAGTGATTCTTTTTAAACTTGTGTTCCATCTGTTTGTTTTTAATTCCGGAAAGAAGCTATGTCTTCAACGCTGCATTTGAAACATGATGTTGAATGTCTCCCGGCATGTTTATGAGTGAGATGAAGGACTCTGCATGTGAAAGGCAGCTTAGTATATCACCCGTGAAATCTGACTTTTATTTCACACCGTTCAATTAGGTGATACAAATCCTTAGAGCCAGCGGTAGGTTATTATGTATCAGTTGCACCTGGTATCCTGCCAAACTTTGATCTGGATGTAAAATTTATTCTTGCTTCAACCCAGAATTGATTCTCTTATTAGTGTCTGTCAGATGGTGGTTGAACTGAGCAGGTTATGGGATGCAGCACAGAGTGAGGCAAAATTTTCTGTGCCATAAGATAAGAGATACAGCATCCCCTCCAATTAGCACATATGAGAAATGACCGTTTATTGAAATATGCAAACACTTCTCATGAATACAAAAAAGCATATGATAGGAAAGTAAACGATTCTGAAACAGAGGGCAACAAAACTGAATAATGTGACAGCTGTGGGCAGTTCTTGGAACTTCCTAAAGCTTTTTTGTCCATAGTCTGTGTTCACCTTTAAAGCCCTCCAGAAGAACAGCCGAAAATGTGTTTGAGAGTGCGCCTTGCAGACCACACGGAAAGGCTGCAAACTGCTGTGTGCTCCCAGCGGTGCCCACTGGGCTCTGACACACACACGCCCACGCGTGCCTGAGTTCATGTTCACGGTTCTCGTTTGGGGTTTCTGAATGTTCTTTACTGACACGCAGAGTTTGTTGATTTCTGCCCCCACCACGCCCTGCCATGTTTCCGTTTATACTGTAGTATGCTCTGTAGTAGAACTGAGCCCAGTAGGTTTGAGCCCAGGAAAATTGCCCTAGGTAAGACTGAAGAATGCCTCGCCATCTCTTGCTCTTAGGCAAATAACCAGCTTTTCCAAAGTGATCATTACTGGAAACCGCAGAAACTGAAAATGGGGGACAACTCACTTGGAAACTCCCCCTCATCCTCTCCTCTGCCACTGTCAGGGTTGGCGATAAGGATTAGAGGCGAGTTCTCTTGCCCAGGTGTTGTGACATTTTTGTGATAGACAGGGTTCCTTGGCTCTCTGAGAGTCGTGGTTCTTGAGAACGCCAGGACCTCCCCTTTCCAGGCCTCCCCACAGCGTCGCCTGAGAGCCGGGGCTCTGTGGAGGCAGTGCTGCGGTGGGGAGTACTCGGGCTTGGACGACCCCTGGACTGGCGGCCACTTCTTATCCCATTGCAACCTTGGCAGAGCCTCAGTCTTCTCATCTGGAAAGTGGAGATGGAAATAGAACTTCTTCCTCCATGCTTATTAGAATTAAATAAGATCATGCCTATTGAGTGCTGGCATAGAGCAGACACTCAGGGAAGGTTCACTTCCTTGCCTATCCATGCCAATGATATAAGCAGTAACTTCCTCGCTGGGCTGCAGCCTCTGTTTCTGAAATGGAAATATGTGCCCATCAGCTGATGAGGATCATGAGACACGCTTCTGTAGTGAACTCTTCAGGCTTCTTGGTTGGACTTCGGGGAAGCAGGGCAGAGGGGCGGTCTGAGCAGCAGACACGTGCGCCGTGTACATTAGGGAGTAAGGGCTGAGTCCGGGCTGTCCGTGGCTGCTTACTGCAAACACACATCACAGGTGACAGATCAGCTCTCCCTTTCAGAACATCTTGACAATGATGACGGATGCCTTTGTTCCTCAAACCCGTGGATCTTTCTGGGCCCACAGCAAGCTCCTATTTCCAGGCTTCCTGCAGTTGGGTGTGGCTAGTGGCAAGTGGGTAGTCCCGAGGGCCCCCACACTGTCCCCTCCCCCCCGCCAGGTGGATGTCAGTGTCTGGGGCAACGCTGCGTCCGTGGACACCACGTGTCGAAGTGCGCAGAGCCCCTGGCAGGCCGTGTGGGGCAGAGCACCACCTGCCCCACCTTTGGGACTTCACCCAGGCAAGAAAGAAGCTCTTTGTGAAGCCAGTAAAACCCTTAGGTGTATCTGCCTCAGCAGCTAGCATGACCTTAACTAACAAACTTGAGGAAACTAGAGGTATGTTTTTAAAACTCTCCTCTTGTGATGCACTTGACATTGTTTTGAACATGACAGCACCATTTTATGTTTTGTGACTGTGGGAAAACAAATTTCATAATTGCTTAAAACTACCTACATGGTCTATCTCTGCAAAATAGACTGTGTATGTCAATCATAGGAAATATAGAACAAGGTTCTCTGTCAGCAAGAAGTCTATTTGATTTTTTGCCTAACAGTTTCAGCCAAATTCCAGAATTAATGATTAACTACATGCATTATTAATTAAATACTCCTGATGCCAGGAGAGCTTTACAAAGATGGGAAAAAGAAACATAATTATTTTTCTAAATTATTAGAAATTCATAAACTAGAAAATCAAAAACTTTCTAAAGTATTTTCTATGTTCTTGTGTTTTCTTAAACAAAGTACAACACTAAAAATAGCTGTACCTTTGCCCGTCTTCAGCTTCAGCAGCCGTAAACTGAAAGGTGCTTAATCCAGAGGGCTTCGGAGCTTATGTGAGATCATGTCCGCCTCCCGGCCTAATGCCCAGCAGCATAAATATGAAGCAACACACACAATGACTGCTGAAGCCCTGACCTGCTCCCTGATGACTTGGTTTACCGATCCTGTGCTGCACTCGTGCCCGGGACGTGAGTCACCGCCCGCAGGCCGGGCGGGCGTCTCTGACGGTGGCTGCAGCGCTTTCCGTGCGGCCGTCTCAGCTGACAGTTTGTGTCAGCCCCTTCCTGCCACCTTTACTGGGAGCTGCAGCCTCCAAGTCATCGTCTTCTAATCTGCTTTATGGGGAGAAGGAAATAAAACACCACTCGTAGAAAGTGGTTGTCCTTTGAATACGGCATGGGCTTAGGGGTGTTGACCCCCCAAACAGTAAAGATTCACGCATAACTTTGCACGCCTCCTACAGCCTACTGTTGGCCAGAAGTCTTACCCATTACACACACAGCCAGTTCACTCCCACTCTGTATGTTACATGTATTCTGTGCTATAGTCTTGCAGTAAAGGAAGCTAGAGAAAAACAAATGTTATGAAGAAAGATATAAGGAATAGAAAATACACGTGCAGTGTTTAATAAAAAAATCCACGTATAAGTGAACCTGCTCAGTTCGGTCTCGTGTTGTTCAAGGGTCAGCTGTGTTATGAAAAGACGAACAAGTTCTTTGTGTGAGCTGGGGAACAGCCCAGCAGAGCAGACACCCAGTCTTCAGACGCTGTTCCGGCAGCCCGGGGGCCGAGGTGCTTGCTGGTTCCAGCAGCTGAGGGTAACAGAAGTCAGACTTCCTGCCGCAGCGCACTCTGCCAGCTCAGCTCCTGTGCTGGGAAGGGCGAGGGGAAAGGTAAAGAAAGACCAGGGGTCAACAGAGGAAGAAGTAACTTAGGTGGCTCTTCACTGAAGAGGCCAGGTGACATGTGTGCACGCCAGAGCCAGAGAAGCCAGCTGCCACAGCACCTGCTGTGGTTCGTGCTGCCTGCAGACCTGGGCCAGACCGCCCGCTGCATGCCGTTGCCCAGTCTTAGGTGGGTAAAGCATCCTGTTATTTGGTTTTGTGATTGTTTGGTTACCACTGATGTTATTTCTGTTCACATTCTGTTTTACATCAGGCTTGTGTATCTTTATTTGTGAATTGATTATGCTGGTCTTTCCCATTCTTATTGTTATAATCGCCATTTTTTTCAAATAAAAATAATGTTTTTCTTACTCTACTTTTCTACCACTCACCATAGAAAAGAGAATAACTAAAATTTTTAAAACAAGCCCTGGCTGGTGTAGCTCAGTGGATTGAGCGCAGGCTGTGAACCAGGCATCGCAGGTTCGGTTCCCAGTCAGGGCACATGCCTAGGTTGCAGGCCATGTCTCCCAGCAACCGCACATTGATGTTTCTCTCTCTCTCTCTCTCTCTCTCTCTCTCTCTCTCTCTCTGTCTCTCTCCCCCTTCCCTCTCTAAAAAATAAATAAATAAAATCTAAAAAAAAAAAATTTTTTTTAAACAAGATTGTGATAATCACCTTTTATGTTTACTCAAGATAGAATTATATTAAGGATGACATTCTTGGCCTACTTTTTAAAAAGTTTTATTAAGAAATAATTGACAAATACTATTTTCCCATGTATAGAGTGTAATGCCATATTTTTTAGTAAATTCAAAATCGTGAAAATTGCGCAGCCACCACCGCAATCTAATCTGTAGACATTTTCATCACCTCAGAAAGAAACCCTGCCCGTTCGCAGTCACTGCCCATCTGTCTCCGTGCTCCCCGGGCCTTGGGGGCTGCCGGCCTGCTCTCTCCCTGTAAATCTGCCTGTCCTGGAGTCGCCTGTAACTGGAGTCATTTCACCAATGCTCTTCATGACTGGCTTCTCTGCTTAGCACAGTCTGTTCTTTCTCTGTGAACACAGTCTATGTGAGCACAGCGTGGACCTCACGTGCGTGTCGTCCGTGCTCCTCTCAGCTGCCACAGCAGCGCTGAGTAGCTGCGACCGTGTGGCCCGCAGAGCCTAAACTATTACTGTCTGGGTCTTTAGAGGAAAACGTTCACTGACTTTCATTATAGACCAAAGAAGGCAACCAAGAATTCAGGCCAGCAGCAGTTGCTTTGGGAGTACTTGGGGTAGAGAGAGAAAAAAAATAAATCGTATGGTGTGACGGAATAAAGGGAGCTTAACAGCTCAACCACAGATGAACTCACTGACTGCATGCACCACACCCACTTCTGCAATGCACCCAGCGACTGTAGCACAACGCCCCTACGGCCGTCCTGCTGGTGGTATCCGCATTGCACTTCTCTTGTCAGACGACGCACCACTGCGTGGACGGCCGCCGTGCACGTTTATCCGTGCCCCAGGTGAGGGACGCTTGAGCTGTTTCCACCTGTTGGCTCTTATTATGAGCCATGTGCTAGAGCATCGTGTGCAAGTTTTTATGCGGGCGTCTGTTTTCATTTCTCTCGAGCATGTGTACCTAGGATTGGAATTGTTGGGTCATGTGGTGACTCCACGTTTAGCCTCATGGCGTAGCCTCCAGCCTGCTGCACCACAGCTGCACCAGCTTCCAGGCCCCCAGCAGTGCATGGGGCTTCCAGCCTCTCCACATCCTTGCCCGCACCGGTTACCACCTGTATCTTTGATGGGTGGGTATGAAATGGGGTCTCACTGCAGTTTGGATTCGCATTCCCCTGGTGACTGATGGAGTTGAGCATCTTTTCATGAGCTTATTGGCCATCTGTGCCTCTTGTGGAGAAATGTCCATCTGAGTACTTTGCCTGTTTTTCAATTGGGTTGTTTGTCTTTCTATTATAAAGTTGTGAGAAGTTTTTATATATTTGCGATACATGTCCTTTATCAAACACAAGACTTGTAGATATTTCTCACATTCTCTAGGTTGCTTTTCATTTTCTTGATGGTGTCATTAGCCACAAAGTCTTTCATCTCGTTGGAGTCCCACTTATTCCCCTCTTTCTTTTGTCACTCGTGCTTTTGGTGTCACATACAAGAAACCATCACTGAACCCAAGGTCATAAAATTACTTCTTCTGTGCTTTCTCATAGGAATTTCATAGTTTTATATATTAGTATCCTATGGCTGCTATAAAAAATTTACCACACACTTAATGGCTTCAAATAACCACAAGTGAGTTTTCCACCAGTTTTGTAGGTCAGCTGTCCAAAGCGGTTTTCCCTAGGTGAAGTCAAGGTGTCGGCAAGGTGGCGTCCTGCAGGAGGCTCTGGGGGAGTCCCAGTCTCCTTGCCTTTGCTGCGTCTGCAGGCTGCCTGCACTCCTCGGCTCACCACTCTCCCTCACCTTCAGAGTGGCCAGCGGCAGGCTGAGCTCTTCTCACATCACATACTCTCACTTTTCCTTCTGCCTGGCTGCTCTTCTACGTTCAGGAATCTTTGTGAGTGCATGGAGGCCACCGGTATACTCCAAGACGAACTCCTTGCTTTAAAGCCTTCGGATGAGCTGCGTTAGCCCCATCGCTGTCCTCACTCCCCTGTGCCTGCAGTGCAACACGCTGACACTCCTGAGGGTTAGAGCTCGGACGTCTCGGAGGGACTTGGAGGGACCGTTATCTTGCCCACCAGTCTGTGGCCCATCTCAAGTTAATTTTTGTATGCTGCGTGAGGCAGAGGCCCAACTTCGCTTTCTTGTATGTGGATATCCAGTTATACCAGTGCTGCCTGTTAAAATGACTCTTCTTGCATTTATATGACCTACTTTTTATCTTAATATAACATCAAAGCGTGCCCATACCAGTAACTGTGACATGTCACTTTAAATGACTGAATAGGATCTTACTCCTCTGTGGCTAGACACTGCCTCCAGCCTTTTGCCATTGACATTGTCATTATCTGATTTGTGGCAGTTTCTTTAATACGTATATTATAGACTCAACCTTTTTCCATCCCATATGCTGTAAATTACCTTTGAAATTATTCACCTCTGTCACCACCCTGGTCTCAGCTCTGACCCCTTCCAACTGCACGACGGCCATAACCTGCTCACTGGCCTCCCAGCTTCCACGATTGCCCCTCTACAGTCCTCTTTCCATAAACAGAGTGGCCTTTGCAAAAAGCATACCAATCATGTGACTACTGCCTCTGCCCTTAACAGAGATTCTCGTCAGGAAGAGGACAAAACTCTTTATCCTGGGCCCTCCCTCCCTTCGTCTCAGCCCAGTCCTGTGTTCAGTCTCCCTCCGTCCACACCTGCTTCCTCTCAGGCCCTCGGGAAAGCCCTTATTGCTTCCACCACAAGCCAGGCTCCCTAATGAGGAAAAGCCTCTTGTATCGCCACGTATCTCTCCCTTGCAGCCCTTTCACATTACAATGCGAAATTTTCTTGTTGGGGCTCATGAGGGTGGCTTCCTGCACCGGACAGCAAGCTCCAGACAGACAGGAGTCGAGGCTGCTTTTGCTCATCCTCGTAAATTCAGGTTCCAACACATAAGTCCTGACGTGCTGAGTAAATAAACAAGGGAAATCAATTTTCTACTGTGTATTTGACTTTTAATTTTTATGGCATTTTTTATTTACAGAATCAAAAATGTATATAATGTATATAAGTCTTTTATGATTTCTCGATTTGTTAGAGCTATGTTAAAAGTCCTCCTCTCCAAGAATATAGAAATACTGACTTATTTTCTTTTACTCCTTTTATACTCCTATTGTTTGCATTAACATATTTAGTCTATCTGTAGTTTATGTCTGGCACGTGGTGTAAATCAGGGAAATTACTTCCGAAGTGATTAGCCAGATTCCCAATCCCTTTTCCTGCTTTCCTTGCAGATCTGAAGTAGCGGCCCATTGATGGCTCACTAAATCCACGTTTAGTTTTGTAAATAGTGTATACCCATCACTGGTAGTATTGGGCACTGTTTTAATGATAGCATTCTTCTGTGTTTTAATACCTGACGGTCACACTTTCTAAGAAAATAAATTTTGTAAATGCTACTTCTGAGCTACACGATGTGAATCAAGGGTTCCTAGACAGAGACCTGCTCCCTGGAGCCGGGGTCCTCGGACAGCCGCAGGCTCCGCCCAGAGCTCCTGATTCGCTGGGTCTGGGCTGGGCCCGGACTCTGCATCTCTGACCGGTTCCCTGACGATGCTGACGCTGCCACTCCAGGGACACAGTTCGAGAGCCTCTGCCTTAACCGCTTGAAGTGGAGAGTACGGTCAGTCCGAGGACAGTCCTGGCGCCTTCTCTGAGTTGGTGTCCCGGTGGGCCTGCCCTGTAAGTTGTCGTGAGCACCTCGCCCGCCGCCGGTTTCTCCGGCCCTGCTCCTGGCTCTTCTTCAAAGCCCAGCCCTCCTGTCACGGCTGCCTTGCTGCTGACAGCTCCCAGGCAGCCAGGCTGTGACCCTCTTTCAAGGGTGGGGTGACTCCCCGTGCTGTAGGTTCTCAGGATTTTCCTAATGTTTAAGGAGAATGGGGCGGAGAACTCCCCTTTGCTTTCCTCATTCCCACTTCTTTGGCTATTTAATGGCACCTTGGTCCGCACAAAGGGAGAGCTAATCACTAACACCTGCTTCTGCTCCGGGACCTGACAGAGCCTTTTTCACCTATTCCACACAATTAGCATATTTAAAGAAACAAAGTTTGAGCAGTTAGTCCTGCAGTCTCTACCTCTGCAGAGAAGCCTGCCTCTTCTTCCTCCGCAAAGGGATGGCATTCTTCTCCACTTTGTCATTAAGACGGAAATACATGATTATATTCTACATGAAGTATGTGGTCTTAGGAAAACATTTGTTTTCCCTATTGTTTGATACATTTCCCCCACTCATTTACATTTGCCCTATGTAGGTCACCCAAAAGTGAGGTTGAAAACTATTCACATCTCCTTGAGCAATATACCCTCTGGAATGCCTGCTTTTCCTTTTTTCTCTCATAGTATCTAAGATGTGCCATCAAAAGACCTTCTCCAGTCACAAGCAGACCAGTTTCTATAGCGCCCTCCAGCGTCCACTTGCGTATTCGGCGCACACTGAGCAAGGCAGTCTCCGGGCGGCGCCCTGGGAACACGGAAAGATGCATCTGCTGTCTTTGAGGCCTCCCTCTCTGCTAAGCCAACGTGGATACATTAGTTAACGATTACAATGCAGCTTGGTAGCTATTGCACTGGAGGCAATTAGAGGACACGGGGGTGTGTGGGGTGGGGGGAGGCCAAGGGCTGTGGCCTCAGCGTGGCGGGGAGCCTGGCAAGGCTCAACTCCCGGACAAGGCGCATTTACCTAGATCACTGGGGGAGGGGATTTGTGGTGCATTTGTTTATTTCTATTATTGACTGTTATTGCTACTGTCACTTCATTTTTACTTTTTCAGTAGTAGTATTTTCACACGTTTGACAGGTCATGCAGTAAGAAAAGGGTTATAGCAGGGCTGTGCAGTAGAAATATGATGTGAGTTCAAATGTGATGTGATTTCACATTTTTAGCCACATTTTCAAAAGTGAAACAAAAGAAGTGAAATTCCTATAAACACTATATTTTTAATCCACATATATAAAGTTGTAATTTCCACATTGAATCAGCATCAAAACATCTTAGTGAGATACTTTACATTCCTTTTTTGTACCCAGTCTTTGAAGTAGTACAAAGTGTATTTAACATTATAAGTCACTCACAGCAGTTTGGAATAGACACATGTCAAGTAGCCACGTGTGACTGAGTGGTGAGATGGTAACGTGTGCCGGCCTTTTCTGCCCGAAGCTGCCGAGTCCCCTGCCCGGAAGCAGCAGCACCGCCACTGCCTCTGGTGTGCTCTCCCACAGCCGGTTGCCACGCACACAAGCAGCTGCGCTTGTGCTCACTTACCCGTGAGCAGTCAGACACACGCACAGGCACATCGTGGGACAATGATCACATTGTTGGGCATTCTCCTTTTTTCACCAGTAGCAGATTTTGGAGACATTTCATACCATTACTTAGGAAGCAAGCTCAGTTTTTCCTTTTCACTTCTTATTTATGTTTCTGCAGAGTATCCCGTTTTATGGATGTCACAAATTAGTCAGTCTTTACCGATGGGCACTGAGGTGGTTGTCACTGTCTGGTCCTTGTAAACAATTGGAGCTGAGTTTCCAAAGATGCAAAGAGTAACAGGAGCTAACCCAGGGAGGATGGGGAAATGACATTCCAGAGGGACGAGCGAGAAGGAAGGCCTGGTGCACAAGAACACATGGCGTTTGGGCCACTCTCGTGGCTGAGTTGTCCGAGGAGCCACGTGCCTGTGAACGGCAGAGGAGGAGGCTGGAGGGGCGGGAGGAGACCGGGCTGCCAAGTGTCCTATGAAGGACTTTGGACTTCCTCCCTAATGGGGAGTCATGAAAAGATTTTAGGAAGCATGGAAGAGTAGATGAATGATTGCATTAATAAATCACTGGGGGAGGAGGGACAAATCTCCCTGACTGATGAATTCTGATTCGTAGATGGAGAAGGTGCTGGAAGCAGAGGGTCACCACTTAGAGCTCTGCAGTAGTAATTGCTGCAGGCAGTCTCCTGGTGAATACTCAGATTATTCACGGGTGAAACTTTGAGAAACAGGATATTTGCATAGCCTCAAACTATCTCCCCCAAAATGTGTATTAATTTTTGTGATGGTTTTAACATATGCCCAAATATTTTTTGATATTCCCCCTCCAGGAAGTGGAGCTTAATTCCACTGGACTTAATGACTCATTTCTAATGAATAGGGTATGGAAAAGGGAAAATAATAACTTTACAGTGGACAGACCTGGCAGACATCGCCTTAGCCAAGGATGGGAACGGGGCAGCAGGAATCCGAGGCCAGGGACAGACTGGAGAGGTCTCCAGAAGGAAACTCAGTCAGACCTGGCAGTGGTTTGGGTGAGGAAGCGAGGGAGTAGGAAGACTCAAAGCAACACCCAGTTTCCGTCCTCCGGGAATAAGATGGGTAATGATATCGTTCCCTGAGATGGAGAAAACAGCAGGAAGAAGAGGTTTCAGGGAAACACCAATTCCTTTTCAACCCTGTTCATTTTCGAGTATATTGGAAAGATCCAAGTATCCATTAGGCAACTAGATCCAGGAGCCCACAGGTCAGCAGGAAGAGCTGGAGCAGACTGTGTGGGGACCCTGGCGTTCGGAGGGTGGTTGGGGTGGCGGAGTGACTAGGTGGCTCCCGGGGACTGGGCGGAGCAGAGCCCAAGTGTTCGGGGGCTGGAACCAGGAGGTGACACAGAGACTGGAACACATCCAGAGAGGCGGTGGCCATGAGCTGACTTCCAGGGGCATGCTGCCGGGCCCAGCTCACTGGCTCTGCCACCATCCCAGCGTGTGACATGGGGCAAGCTGTTTAATCTTGTAAGACTGTTGTCAGCATTACATGAGACGCCATCCGTAAAGTTCTCGCGATGCTGCTGGGCTTGTGGTGCCCAAAGAACGTTGGCTGACTGGAGGCCAGGAGAACCAGAGTGTTCTGGAAGTTACAGATGGTTCATAAAGAAGGGTATGCACATCACATCCCTTAAGGTGACTATTAGCAGAAAAGTGGAAAGTGTTGGCAAGGACGTGGAGAGACTGGAAGCTTCAGGCATCGCTGATGAGATGTAACATGAGGCTCCCACTGTGGAAAACAGTTTGGTGGCTCCTCAAAAAGTTAAACACAATTACTACATGGTTCAGCAATTCCACTCCTCAGTATGCACCAAAAGAACTGAAGGCAGATTCAAACAGATACTTGTACACCGTGTTACAGTAGCTACAGTATTACAATAGCCAAAAGGGAGGAACAGTCCAAGTGTCCATCAGCAGATGAGTGAATGGATAAACACAATGTGGCACATAACAGAGTGGAGTATTATTCGGCCTTCAAAAGGAATGAGGGTCTGGTGCGTGCTTCAGTGTGGATCAACCTTGAAAACATTATGCTAAGTCATAGTAAGCCCAGCGTAGAAGGACAAATATTCTATGATTCCACTTGTATAAGGAACCAAGAATAGGCAAAGTCATAGAGACAGAAAGTTGCATAGGGGTTACCAGGAGCTGGGGGGAGGGGTTTCTGTTCGGGATGATGGGAAAGGTTCAGAACTGGATAGTGGCAACGGTTGCACAACTTGTGAATATACTTAATGGCACTGAATTGTACACTTAAAAATGGTTAAAATGGTAAGTTTTATGTTCTGTATATTTTACCACAATATGAAGAAAATGTTAGTTAATGCTGCAAAGAACTTAGCCCTGAAAAATTGTCCTTTGCACGCATTTCATGACACAGGGGCCACTGGTGACATTTGCAGAATCCTCGTAGTGGAGCAGAGGTCAGAAGTCAACTGGCAGTGGGATGAAGCGTGATTGGGAAGTGTCTGGTCTAGGGACTGGCAAATGGTGGCCAGGTGTGGGCCACTGCCTGTTTCTGTAGACGAAGCTTCAGTGGGAGCCGGCCGGGCCCTCCCTGCATGTCTGTCGGCAGCCTCGTGCTGCGACAGCAGAGTGGGGTGGTTGCCGCAGAAACCACGTCCTCTGCAAACAGAACATGTTTACTCTCTGGCCCTGTGCGGAAAGTCCCCCAGCCCTTGCACTAGAAAAGACCCCTGGACTTCAAGAACTTTGGCTTTCTTAGACAATTTCTGCATTTGTGGTGAAGCTGCTGAGAAGATCGTGCCCCTTCAGTCACCGAGCAGAACAGACGCAGCCAGACGACAATCATGATGATGATGATTAAGAAGGAGGAAGAAAAGGGGAAGGGGAAGAGAGGAAATGCATTCCTTCATCGTACCTTCTGGAGAAAGGGGTTGTATGTCCCTCTACCCAGCTTGTCGTGTGACTGGTGAAAGTGAACATCCTAACTACAGCTAACTATAGTTTGGTCCAAAGTTTCCTCATTAGGCAGGAAAATGCCCATGGCCAGAAGCTTTCCAAGTGTTTATTAATTTATCCCCTGGGACTGGGTGTCAATAAGAAAGATCAAAAAGAAAGCCAGCGTCCTTAGCACTCACTGTGTGTCAGGAGCTGTGCCAAGCTGTGTGCCTTGGTGACCCAAATGACAGTCACCATAACTGTTAGATGGCCGTCCACACTTCACTGGTGGGGCGGCCGGGCTCTCTGGGGTTAGCCAGTCACCCCCAGACTCACAGGGAGTCAGCAGCGAATGGGGGTTTGAAAGGGTCGGCCGGATTCCAGGCCCAGGCTGCGCACGGCGCCAGGCGGCCCTCCTGTCTTCTGTGGCCACCAACAGCCTCGTGATGGTTCTGTGGGCGCATTTTAAGTAGAATCTAATATCCACTGGCTTCTCAGCCCATTTTGCACCGTGAGCCTGGCCATTAAGGTGTGTCTCGAATGCACTGTGCTCAGGCTTTAGCGACACCTGCTTCCCCGTCTGCTCCCGTGCTGCCTGTGCCCCCAGGTCCTAACCTGGTTCCCCTGCCTTCACCCAGAGGATCATCTTGAAGCCCACCCTGCTTTTCAGCATGCCCTGCCAGTACCATGTGACACCTGGGCTTCTGTTGTTCCCACCCTACCATGTATTTTTACGTCATCGGTTAGGTAACCCAGACAGACAGCAAGAGGGGGATATAGTGGCTTTTCCAGTTCCATGTGATTAGTGAATAAACACACAGCATCCTTATGACTTTTTTTCTTTAAGGCTGCCCTTGATAATGTAGACTTTGACTGCCTAGATTTCTGTAGCCATCAAAGCAAAACCCAGTGGGAAAACCAGCTGATGCCCAGAGAGGGCTTGCAGCTTATCCAGGCACACACAGCCTGTTGGCAGCAGCTGCTGGACCTAGGAAGCCCTCCCCCCATCCCCCGACTCTCAGCCAGGAACTCTTTCTGCTGCAGCTCAGTGCCTCCTGCCTGCCTCAGTTGATGAAGCAGGGTCGTCCTCCTGCATGTGGAGTGCTTACCTTGGAGCCTTTTCATGAATGAGACCAGATGCAGAGCTCCACATTGATCATTTCTGTCCCTCCCCTTTCTGCTTTCTGTTAAAGGCAGCCCCCCAGCTCCCAGCTGGCTCCTGTCCCCTCCCCCAACCGGGAGAAGTTATTACATGAAGAGATCAGCTTACCAGTTTTGTCCCGAGCGGAGGCTGAGCACGGAGCTCCGGGTAGTACAGTGAGGGAGAGCAGCGGGAGCGGCGTGGTGCCTAGCGAAACTCCAGGGCTGGATTCCGGGACACAAGTGCATCTGCTGTTAGCACTTGGCAGACGGAGCCCTCCTCTAGGGCAGTTCTAACTTTGGGTAATAATGTTTGTCAGCTACCTGATATTAACATTGCTCCACGTTCAAACAGCAGTGTTAGCAAGACCTGGGGGAGAGGTAAGCCAAATAAAATATCTTATCAGAAGTTGTATTTTTGTCAGCATTATATTTCTTTTTCTGTCTTTCAAGAGGGATCAGGGAACGGGCTTTTATGGTTTGCAAAGGGTAATGCTGTATACTGCTGTTTTAGGCTTGCCTGGCCGTTTCTTTTCGGCAGACTTCTCTTCTTCTTGAAGAGACCTATAATTTGTAAAATCGCATTTGGAGGCTGGGCAGTGGCTGCCCTGGGGAGTTGGCATGGCCCTGGCGACAGATGCCGGAGGTACGCGTTTCTCCTGCCACTGCCGAGTGAAGAAAATGTGCGTATCAGATCCTGATGGGCACTGTTGCCTTTTGAGAACATTTCTCCGGTGTTGCAGAGAAAATATGCATGCTAGAGGAATTGCTTTTCTTTACTGCTTTTGCATTACCTTTTCTCCCTTTTTCCTTTGATGTGCTTGGAAAAGGCTGTGCTCAAGTTTCTCTCACGGGTTTGAGGAAGGATAGTGGTACCTGTCAGGGCTAGACACGTGTCCAGATCTACCACAGAAGGAGGCACGTTGAAGGCCTGTGAGGATGATTTGCTCTTATTGGTTTAACTTATATGTTTGCTGCATACAGTTCTGGACGTCATAGAAGCCCATAGGCGCCAAATTTTGACGTAGGCAGAGACTGGAAGGGATGATCATATGGCTGGAGAGGGAAGCACTTAGGTGTATCCATCCTTGCCTACAGTAAATTGACCCCTTGTACTCCTTGCGCTGATGAAAAGTCACAGATGCCTGAATAATGAAGGTCAGCCTTTCCCCGAATCCATCTTCCTCTCTGAAAAGCCAAGTGAAAGTGCGTCTCCTGAAAGGTCCGTGGGGCCACCTCACAGCTTCGTCTTTTGTTGGCACTGTCAGGACAGGGCAGGCTCTGCAAGCCTAGTGTAATTAATTACTTTCCCTGTTCTAAAAGGAGGAAAGGACAGTGTTCCCAAACCCAGGCTGCAAGGCTGGCTGTGGTTTCAGCAGGCTTGTTCCTCTGTTCAAACGGACATGTGGCTCCAGGCGTGCAGAAGTGGGTCACTTGTTTTAGGCTTTTAGCCAATTAGTTAGTTACCCTTGTCCTCTGCTCTTCGGATATTTTCTGGGCCTGTGAGGATATTGAGGTCTCCAATGGGAATTGGAGGAACTGGTTGGATTAGAGATGCTGGAAGCTAAAAGCAAACCATTGCCCTCTAGTTTAGTTGAAGTTCACAAATTCCCTGTTGATTTTTCACTGTGCAGAGTAAATGACAAACGTGCCGGCCTAACTTAGCCTGGAGCACTTGGGCGTGTGAGAAGAGAGCTCATATGGAAAATATTTCTATCACCGCTGCATGTGCGTATGGTCTGGGGAGACCCCCGAACAGAGCGAATCACGGCCCTCCAGCAGCCCTCAGTGGTGTGCCAATTACTCTTATTAACAGCAGGGCCAAGGGCAGGCTTCAGTTACCTGCACACAGCTGGCTCCTGGGGAAGGCCACTCTGGAATGTGTGTGCCTCCAGCCTTGTGTCGCATGCAGAAAGGCAAGAGCGGCTTTGTTTCACTTTACAATCAGCAAAGCAGATGAAAAATGAAAGGGGATTGCGCAGGCTCATCCAAATCTTGATGCCGCTCAGACAGCACTCAGCACTCCGGAGCGGAAGGCAGAAGAACTTTGTATTCCAAGTTAAAGTATGCATGCTTAGTAGCCAGAAAACCCAGTCGCAAGTGATGGAGTGCCTGCTCTTCTGTCCCTTTGTTCTGCACTGCTGTGCTAAATAAAGACCCTCATGTGCCTTTTCCTCTCTTCTCCCTTCAGTGGGTGTGCGTGCATGCATGTGGTGTGTCCACACACTGCAAAGCTGTGTCTCCATAACCACTGTGCTCCTAGGAAATTGTACAATTAGTGGGATTCCTTTCCCCTCGTTGGAAATGAAATGCTGAGGAAGGAACGTGAGTAGCTCCCCCCTCCCTCCTTAAAAAAGAATGTAGTTTATATGGAGCTTTGAAGAATGTGGCATTTATTTATAAGAGGCTGTTCTTTATAGCCATATTACTTACAAAACTCACCCATAAACATGTGGTGTCATCCCCAAGTCACCAAGATTTCCTTTTTCTCTGCTACCTGGTTTTCTTGCAGGCTTTAATTATCTTCCCTTTGGATGTTCATAAAAACGCATGAGGAATAGGAAGAGAGGAGAAGAAAGCCAACACCTAGTGGCTTTTAGCTGGCTGTGTTCTCAGCGTGGGGCTGGAAGCCACTCAGCAACTCAGCCAGTTTTCTAGGGTGTGAGGTCCTTCCAGATGAGCGGGGGCTGGCAGGTGGTGGGAGGAGAGGGTGTAATCCAGAGCAAGCCTCATTTGGCATCCTGTTGCTGGCACTGTTGGCACCAGTGACTGGCAAAAGGACAGAACAACCTGGTACGGTGCCAGTGCACGGGTTTGAGGATAAGCACAAAGGACTCTTCCTTCTTTTATTTTCTGGTTGCAGAAACATTAAACTAAGAACACAGACGGCCCTGCCCCGGTAACTCACTGGATTAGAGTGTGGTTCTCTCCCTAGTCAGCGCACATACAAGAAGCAACCAATGAATGCATAAACAAGGGGAACAACAAAATGATGTTTCTCTCTCTCTTTGAAAAACAAAACAAAACATGGAGGACACTACAGTGCCTTTGCCCTTGCCCCTATCAAAATGAGGACAGCAGCAATGTCCGCTTGTCCAGACTGCACGCATCCCCTAAAAGAGTGTAAAGGACCGAGGTAAGCCCGGAGTTCGGGTGCATTCATCAGTGTGGGAAACATGTCAGGGTCCAGTTTCTTGGCAGCAGAATCGGGCAGGGCCAGGGCGGAATTTCCTTCCTAAACTTGAACTTGTCTCCTCAGGTAAAAGCAATAAGATACTGTTATAGGCAGGGAGCAGGAGGGACAGGCAACTAGAAACCTGCATGGTTCCACATGTTGTGGTCAGATAAATTCATAGAAGTAAGTCAAAAAATGTTTATTTTGGTTTTGATGAAGCAATTTGGCAAAGCCTATCAATTTTTTAAAAAACCTTGGCTGCTAATGAGTACAGTAGTTCTTCTTGTGACGATGTAAGTAAGTGTATTGGACTTGGATGATGGTGATGGCTGCGCCGTTCTGTGGCTACCCTAACGACCGCTGGATTGCACTTTCAAAGAGCAAACCTAACGGCCTATTAATGATATCTCAATTTTTTACGTTAAAAATAAATAAATAATGAACATCTCCTTGACCCTGCTTTTCCCATTTGTAACACTTTATCATATAGATTACTCTGAGTGTGCAAAATGCTCTCTGAGCCACTTTTCATAATTAGGCTGTTGCAATGACCAAAATGTCCCTCGACAAGAAACAGTAGCAGATGTTCAAAAGCGTGGGGTTGATCTACATGTGCTAATATGAAATGACCACCAGGACACGTTGTTAGGTGAGAAAGTCAAATTGCAGAACAGTGTGTGTGAAATGAGTTAACATACCTGTTTGTCTTCCCCCCTGGAAGGGTACATAAGGAACTGCGGGTGGGGTTGAGCGGCTGGGGAGGGGGGCCAGAGAGAGCCGTGCATGCTGCTCAGGGCCTTTGGTACCTTTGAATTGTGTGCAGTGAGCGTGCCTTGTCTAGTAGAATGTGATAAATAAAGTGTGTGGTGTAACAACAAGTCACTTCATAATAAGTGAAATACGTGCCGTGGGCGGTACGTCCTCAGGGATAGTTTGCAGCAGATGCTGAGCTGAATTGGGTGAGTTAACGGCTGCAACACTGCAGCCCGGGGGAGTCATTCCTGAGGGGCCAAAATGATGTGCTTTAGGTGACTCATGCATTTGTCTAACACCTACTTATAACCCTCTGTTTTTTGTGGGGGGTTTTTCCATTTCGCAATGAGGATAATAGTAGCTACTTCAAGGAATGATTAGGATTAAACATGATATGTGTGGAGCTCTGAGCGTAGTATGCCAGGCGCATACATGGTAAACAGCATTTATTGGCTATTACTAGAATTACTGTTGCAAATGCTACCAGGGTGTGCCATCTCAGTGCTGAAAAAAGGAAGGTGGAAAGGTAAAATCTTTGTCTTTGATGAGCTTATGCATTAAAAGCAGCACAATACTAACAGTTAATGATCATGCAATAAGAAACTCTCTTTAATTGCAAAGAGCAGATTCAAAGAGGCGATGAAATCTGTCCGACACCATGAGAAAGACTGCTCAGGCCACGTCTATTAAATGGAGACTGGAAGGATTGTGTGTTGGGGTCTTCAGGACAAGCCCCGGGCAGTGATTTGATAACCCAGCATGCAGCTGCACCCACAGCTCTTAGCTGTTTCAGTGACAGCAGAGCAAAGTCAACAAAACAGTGGCTGGGGTGATCCAGGTGTTGGGGCGATCCAGGCACCGGCTTCCGAGGCTCTTCTCCCAGTGGAGGCACACAGGACACCCGGTTTTCTAGCAATGGTGTGACGACACATGTGGAATGTTGCCAACCAGGGAAGCTTGTTAGAGACTCAGTGCCTCGGGTTTTTATCAGGCCCTGGCCCCGTGGGCACCCCTGTCTGCCCTGTACCAGCATTACAGACTCCTTCGGGAAGCAGGTTGTTCAGCATAAATCTTATTATCTGTACAGTGTGGTCACAATGGGCCACTCTTACCAGTTCTGGGAATGGTGGGCACCCTCCCCAAATCCAGGGTCTCAGAGGCCAGCCAATGGCCAACCCTGTAAGCAGGCCTTTTTTAATAGGAAGCAATCAGGCCCGCTACATTTGTTAACTCTTCTGCACGATTGAGAAGGCATTTTAAGTGGAAAAGAGGGAGGACACTCCAGGAAGAGGGAGAAGATCTGTAAAACCCCGTGAATAAGAACGCAGCACATTCTGAAAACAGTGCTTAGTTCAGATTCCAGAAGCACGCACTGTGAGGCAGAGTGACGGAGGTGTGTTCAGGCACCTGGATCATGAGGGCTGGAGCTTTTACTCCGTGACTTTGAAACTTCCAGAAATTCCATGTCTGCATTCTTAAGATTATCTTTTGATGGCATGTCATTTAGGTTACTGCTGAGGGACATTTTCTTAGTCGTAGATTTTTGAAATTACTGTAAAGGATTAAATCAAATTAAATAATGAACACCGAGTTGCGTGCTGAACAGGGACAGCCTGTGTGTAAAGCTAACCGTTGTTGGTAGGGCCTGGAGCGCTGTTTGCAACAAGTAGGAGAGCGGGGTGAATGCAATGCCTTAACCACTGCTCCCTCGTGGACTCTGCTCAGGGCCCCCCTCTCTGGCCCCTTCTGATGTCTAGGGTGAAACCCAGCCACGTGGGACTGAGTTGGTAAGGCAAGACACGAGTTCGAGCCGTGGGTCAACCACATCTAGCCAGACAACTTTTGACATTTTCAGTGTTTTTAATTACGAAAGCTGCTGTTGTAAAAACAAATCCAAGTAATAAAGAAGCGTGAGGAATAAGAAGTAAAAGATCTCTCTTCCCCTTCACTTTCTCTCCATCCTTCTTCCCACCGTGGATGAAACCATGTTAGCAATGCACCATTTGTCCTTCTAGAACCATTTCTACACATGTATGACCGTAAGGGCATGTGCCTGCGTGTGTGCCTAGGCGTGTATGTGTGTATTATGCCTATAACTTGCAAATGATGGCCTACAACTTGCAGCTCTCATAATTTAAAAAAATTAAAAATGTCAAAAGTCACATGGTGAGGTGTGGGTTGGCTGCTTCTGTTCTGACAGCTGGTGCCTCGTGTTTCTACCTCTTGTCTCGTTGCGATTGCTAGGACTTCCGGTGCGCAGTGTCGAATTGTAGCAGTGACCGTGAACACGCTTGTCTTTCTCAGGACTTGAACGGGAAAACTTCTAATATTTCATCACTATGTGTAATGCCTGCCAGATGTTTAAGGCGGATAAATTTTATCTAGTTATAAGTTCCCTTCTAAGTTTTTTTTCAGAAATGATTGTTGAATTTTATCAAACATTGTTTGACTTCATCAAAATGCTCATGGTTTTCTCCTTCACCCTAGTTATGTCGTTAATTAGTATATTAATAGATTTCTTAATGTTGGGCTGCCTTTGCAGTCTTGGAACTAACTCATAATCATGGTGACTTATTAAATTTGCAATTGGGTTTGATTTTTTAGTATTTATTTTGAATTTTGTTCTTCATAAGTACTGTTGGCTCGTGGCTCTGTTTTATTGTGTTTTATAGCAAAACTAGGGTTTTGCTAACTTTGTAAAATAAATTCAGAAGTTTCTCATCTTGTATGGCATTTTGAAACAGTGTAAATATTTGAAGAATTAACCTTTTCTTGAAGGTTCGTTGAACTCAGAAAACCAGCCCTTCTGTGGAGGGGTGGTCTTTGGCTACCTTTTCTTTCATTTCTAAAAAAAAATGTATAATATTTTATATGTATATGACAATAAATATATAAGCATATTATGAAGCAAAGTAATGAAACAAACACCTGTGAACCCAGCACCCAGCTAAAGAACCAGAGAATCCTGATGCTGTGCACCGTCCCCAGGTGCCTCCTCCTCACCTCTCTGCCCCAGAGGGCTGTCGTCCTGAATTTGATGGGCCTCATTTTCTTGCCTTTTATTTTAATAATTTCTCATGTACATGTGTATCTCTAAAGAATGCCGTGTTTGTTTTGTTGGTTTTGAGTTGTATAAACGTGCAGCTTGACTGCGTTCTGCAGACAGTGCACGTGCCTCGGGTTCCCTGTGGGCACCGCTGCGCAGTGTTCCCCTGTGGAACCCACCACCTCTTCTCCTGTTGGCAGTTGGGTTCTTTCCGCATTTGTTTGGTGTTTTCCTGTTATACATAATGGTGCTATGAACATTTCAGAACATGTTTCTTCATGTATGTGTGCAAGGGTTTATTTAGGGTACAGGCTCAGGAGTTGAGTTCCTGGGTCATAGAGTGTGTTTAAATCCACAAGAAAATGTCAAATTTAGTTCTCAAGTAATTGTGCCTGTTTTCACCTCCACTAGCAGTGTGTAAGTGTTCTCCCGGTGACCTAACCCCTTATCAGTGCTTGGGGTTGGCGGACAGGCTGATTTCCGCACTGTAGTAGGTGTGAACTCTTCATTGGGACGCGTTATTTGGCATTTCCCCGATCACCAACTGTTGCTCCCCTGTAATTTGTACATGTGCACAAGATATGCATGTTTCCTTCTTCTGTGAAGTGTCTTTTCATGTCTATTTCCTGATTTTAAATTTGATTTTTACTTTCTCACACTTGATTTAGGAAGGTTTTTCTTTTAAACATACTTTGAGTATGAATCTTTGCTTGTTACTCTGTGTCATATTTTCTCCAGTTTGTGGCTTTGTTTGAAAATTTATGGTGTCTTTTAATAAACAGAAGTCCTTCATTTTAGTGGATTTGAATTTATCAGTTTTATTTCTTTACGCTAACGTTTCCTATGCCTTGTTTAAGAAAGTATTGATCTCAGAGTTACATAGTCCGCGATGCTCTTCTCCACAGGTGTTGAAGTCCTGCACCCACAGTGGCCTCTAATACACTGAGAACTGTCTTTTCTGTATGGTGTGAGTGACAGATCTAGTTCCCGTGTCCCCACGTTGGCAATGAATGGGGGGAGGGAGACCCGCCCCCATGTGGGCAGTCTCGAGACCGCCCACTCAAGTCTGTCCACATTATTTTTATTCTTTGGGTGTGTCTTTGCTATTCTTAGACATTTGCTCTTTCTAAAATTTGAAGTTAACATCAATTTTCCTTAGAAAATTTTTTAGGAGTTTTTATCAGAATTGTATTGAATCTATAGATATGAGAGCACTAACATCATTCCAATATTGAGCCATTCTATCCATTAACATAGTGTAAGCTTTACATTATTTAGGTCTTCTTCGAAGCTTTTCAATAAATTGTTATAATTTTCTACACAAAGGTGTCCCACATATTTCATTAGATTTAGTCCTAGCTACCTCATTATATTTTTATTATTATACATTATATGTATATTTTTAATTAATTTTGTTTGTTGCTAATGTTAGAAATGCAAATGATCTTATACCCAAGCAATGTGCAAAACTCTCGTTAATTTAAACCAATTGTCTATAGGAGCTGTTATGATTTCTAAGTATGTGATCAGGTCACCAGTGAATAGTGGTGAGCTTTTTGGTTTTTTTCTTTCCCCATTCTTACAGATCGAAATCTCCCAGCAGCAGCTCTGTTGGCTTGTGGGGGAGGTCGGTGGGACCAACCCCACTGTCCTTCAGGCAGTCCTGTTAGTGGCGCTCTTGCTCCCTGGTCCCTCCTGCCAAAGTCCCTGTAGTCTCTGAGTTAGAAATTTCCCATTTCTGCAATAGTCTGTTTTGATGATTTCCTCTGCTATGGTTTCTGGTCAACATAAACTTTCTAATATCCAAAAAATCCTGTACAATTTTTGTCTGCTGATCGTATCCTTTCTTTTTGCATAGTTGTTACAGCCAGTATGTCTCTTCTGCCATTAGAATGGAACTTGGTAAGTGCTGACCTAAAACAAAGTCAGATATTTTTCCAACAAAATGAGCTTATTGGGGATCAACAAGAACTGCAGTTTGGGACATGCAGCGTAAGTGGGGAACCATGTGCGAGCCCAGAGAAACAAAGAGAGGACTGCACTTGTATGGACATGAATGAGGCTGTTGTGAAAGAGGAGTCCCTTGGAGGACACTGAAAGTTTAAGTTATAATGACTTTCCATTGGTTGAGTTGTGGCCGTCTCGTCTCCCATTGGTTGAGTTGTCACTGGCTGAAGAGGAATTTTTTTCTTCCTCTTGCTGAGGCAGTAATGTGGTGGGAGATGCAACGTACTTCTGGTCCTGTTGGAGTCAGTAGTGTATGTTGAGTGACATGTGCATGACAGTTCTCTCTTCTAGCGTCTTGACCCAATTTTAAGTGAGGTTTCTGCCCTGGCTGCTGTAGCTCAGTGGATTGAGCACCAACCGGCAAATCAAAGAACCAAAGGGCCACAGGTTCAATTCCCAGTCATGGGACATGCCTGAGTTGCAGACCAGATTCTTTTTGGGGTCATGTGAGAGGCAACCACACATTGATGTTTATCTCCCTTTCTTTTTCCCTCCCTTCCCCTCTCTAAAAATAAAATAAATAAAAATCTTTAAAAAAATAAATGAGACTTCTGTTTATGAATTTTTACAAAAGAAAAGAGAAAAACAAATAGCTAAGTCTGCCATCTTGATCCTTTGTAAGACATGTTTTTATCCTTTCTTCTTTTTTTCCTTTTCCTTTTTCTCTTAAAATATATCTTTTGGGCAAATGATTTTCTAGACCTCTGTTTCCTCACCGATCAAACGGGGACAATGAAAATATTTACCCCGATGGCTGACAAGGAGCATTATCAGTAAGACGGCATCAATGCAAGTGATCTGCAGACTGTCAAGATCTGTGCGCGCGGAAAGGGTGACCTTTGTCATCCTTGGGCTTGTCTTGTCCTTTCTGTGACTAGTGTTATAAACCAGCTCAGCTGCATCACAGACTGTGGCTGGCATGTTGTGAGAGGCTCAAACAAAATTTTATTTGCCACTTTTTGAGAAAAGCACTTGCCAAGAAACTATTACATGCTTTAGTAGAAAGTCATGTATTTTGTGAATGGAAATATTTAGTCTCAAAACAAATGCTGCTGTGGGTGTCTTTTTCTTGCCTACTTTTTTGTGCTATATTATTGGCATGCACACTCAATTAGGCACGTCTCCTTTAAAAGTAATTTTACTTAAAAACCTTATTTGGTGACTCAACATATTATATAAATTTATTTACTTTAGCTTGGAAAGTTAATATGAACTGGTAGAAAGAATGCTAAAATTTCAGTGCAGACATATTTAAGGGACAGAATGAGTAATTGATGTAAAAGACCAAGTGGTTTGTGTTACAATATACTGAAATCTGTCTCCCTATAATTTTTTCATATTCTTACATTGCACCAAAATAAGCAACTGTCAGTGAAATTGAACAACAGCATGCTGAGTGCTGTTTTGTGCATCAGGTTTGTGCCAGGTGCTCTGGGACTCACGAGGAGGTGAGACCCTCCATTGTCCTCTAGGGCAATTCACATCCTGAAGCTAAGATGTGAGTTACCCTAGTACGTACATCACACCCTGTGGTGGCCATCAGGAACACCATACGGAGAAAAGAACATTTAACATGGGATTAAAGAATACTTAGGAGTCCCATAGCTGGATAGTGAAGAGAGCCATTCCAAGCCTCTGGAACAGCATGAATAAAACAGGTATTCAGTTGGGAAGGTAAGGCATATTTAGGCAATGGCAAATGATTTCTTTTTTTTTTTTCTTTTGGCTAGAACATCAAGTACACCTAGCAGGAGATAATGCAAGCAAGCTGGCTCAGGGACATACTATACTTACTACCATTTCAGCCTAGAAAAAGGACAGGGGCTTTCTTTGTGGCCAAGTATGCCAATTTCTGTGAATGTTCTGTGGTAGCTTGTAAAGATATACTTAACATTTTATTATAAATATAGATGTATATAATATGCATGAATTCTTCTATATCATTATATCATTGTTTCGCCTGTGGGTATATTCTTAAATTTCTTAGGTGTACTAGAAGTCACTAAAACTAAATGATTTCTTATATATGTTCCAATGTTAAGATTCTCTGACTCTTGGAATGGCCACTAAACTACAAACGGACACCACAAACCCCTGAATAGTGTTAATGTCTTCAGCAGAGGGGAGAATACCCATGGGCTCTGAGATACACAGGCCTGACCTTGAATTTCCATTCTGTAAGTCCATCCGCGGGTGGGCCAAGTGACTTCCCTAAGCATCATTTTCTTCATCTTTAAAATGAGGAGGATTATGTCAATATCAGGAGTTTTAGGGAAGATTAAGGAGGTCATTTCCATAAAGTGTTCAGTGCACAGCAGATGTTCAGTGGATGGCAGCTATCCTTGTCATAAAAATGTAAGCTCTCAAGCCTAATGGAGAAGGGTTCTTCAGTTAGACCAGAGAAACTGTGTTAAGCTACAAGGAGGTATCGTCCAATTAAGGCAGACTGTGAAGAGAGAGAAATGAGAGAGAGAAGCATGGAGCTGGGAAGCATGCGTGATAGCGGGAGGGAAAACAGATCTAGAGAAAGGGGTTTAGTCAGGAATCCAAAATGTGGCTCCAGATCCCTTAGCCACATCTATGGAGTCAAAGGCTCTGAGTAGGAGAGGAAGGAGAAGGAAATCTCTAGGGCGCTTTCGAAAGGGGAGATAGAGCTGGGCAGCTGTAAAGGGGGGAAGAGCAAAAATAGGATTCCTGATGCTGGGACGAGTTGACCATACCTTACCAGTTGGTGAAGAATAAATTAAAAAACGCCCTGTCTTCCCTAGAGTCAAGAAGTGGTGTTATGTACCAAATTCCACTCTCCTGAAACATTATTTGAAAGAACCTTAGAAATAATCTAGTCCAACCCACTACTTTAACACAGGAGGAAACTGAATCTTTTGGAGGTTACATGACTTGCCCAAGGCCACACACTTGCTCAGCCCGGAGCTGGGGGTGAACGTCTAGAATTGTCAGGGGCCTAGCTGGGGCATCTGAGGCCTTTGGGAGAGTGAAGACATGGGGTAACTTGAAAGACAGCGGTTGTGGCGTTAACTCCTCGTGGCAGCAACATTAAGCCAGGTATGTTCGTTCAATGTGTTCAAAACTGATTTGTAAGAAAGCTCAGCTGCGCGCAGTTTGCTCCCCAAATGCTGACCCTGTAGTGATGGTTAGCTTTGTACACCAACCATCTGAGTTTGTTAGAAAGTGGTGGGGAGGTAGGGGGAAAGTGTAGGACCCAGGCCTCTACTGCATTCATCAACATAACTTACGGAGAGCCTACTGTATGCCTACTACATTCTAAGTGATCGCCACGTTTTAGTGAGCCAATCTGAGAAAGAGCCTGACCTCACTTTCTAGCTTTCTTGCCCCTAAAGTAGCAGGAAAGCCAGTCTGGATGTGATGCTGTGTCTGTCTCATCACACAGCTCCCTCCCTGTCCACTGCAAGCCCTACCTCTTTCAGTACACAGATCTCAGATCCTAGAGCGCCCTCTGCTTTGGCTCCTTCCATAACATCAAGTTTCGGATCTGGTTTGACCTCGTTTGCCCTCTTAGTAGTTTTTCCCCTGAATGTCTGCTCTTCTGGTGAGTCTGTTAGCAGCCTGAGGCTGGGAAACCATCCCTACAACCCCTCATCGTCCTGTGGCCTACAGCACTGGACCCTAGATGCATGCATGCAGCACACAATTATTCAGCCTTCATGTCAGACTGAAGCAGAAAACTGTGTGTTGACTGGGGAGACACCCTTCAGAGATGAGAGGTGCAGCAGGGTTTTGCTGGGGGATCCACTAGCAAAAACCACCCCAGGAATCTCCACTGAGAGGATCAGGTGGTGAAAACTCTGTTAGTGCCCTGGAGGCAGCTCCCTTAAAACGGACTAGTCTAAGAGCTCTGGGAAGGTCGTTCAAAGAGAACTGAAACCCTAAGTGCCCTGAGTAAGCACTACGGGATTGTCAGATGAAAGAGACCCTCTAATCATGAAGCATTTTGATGATTAACAGAATTTTATGCCAAGACTTAAAACCGGATACACACCATAATGATTAATCATTTTGGCTCTTATTCCTGAGAATAAAGGCACAGTGAAGTAGAAAGACAGTAAATTTTCTTTAAAACTTTGCATATTTTTATTGGGGTCAAATAACATGATTCTAAGTACTTACATGGCCTCCGATTTCCCTGTTTCATAGTATGTCTGTCAGTAATCTCAATAGAGATGGCTTTGTCCAGACTCAGAAAAGGTTGCTATCCAGCCAGAGCTCCCTTCCCCCCAGTGACTGCTCCTGTCTCCTGTAAATGTATTTGACTGGTGAATAAACCTTTCAGCCCCTGCAGTGCATATGCATCGAGGCCCTGCCATGCACCAGCCCCCCAGAGGGGGGGGTTGATGTGCTCATCAGAGGCAGCCCTGACCTGTCAGTGGAGGGGGGCGGGCTTCTCCATGGTTGTCCTGGTTGGGGTGCTAATTGGCCAATTCTGTGACTGAGGGTTATTTTTCTCTGCTTTACTTTTCTATATTGATGGGACACAGAGTGTTTGCAGCATCTCAGTTAAAACTGAGATTTGTTTCAGAGTTTAAAGAACTGGATTTATGTACTTCCAACACTTCATTACATTTATGCCTTTTTTCTCCTCTTTGGGAAGTTGCAGTAGGGCCCCACTGTGCTTGTGTTGGGCACTGTTCCAGACACTAAAGATGCACACGTAAGTCCTTACTCATAGGAGCCCACTGGGGAGGACAGATGTGCACAGGGAGGCCACCGTGCAGTGCAGAGACTCGGTCCTATATGTGGATTGAGTGCCGTGGGAGCTGAGATGAGGACATGGCTGCGTATGCTGAGGGAAATCAGGGAATACTTCGCAGAGGGTATTTAGGTTGGGGCGTGTGTAGATTAGTAGGAGCTGGTCAACTGAAGAAGCTGGGGGAGGGTGCGGAACATTCCAGGCGGAGGGAGCAGTGTGTGCAAAAGCAGTAAATCTGTATGAGTTCCTGTCCTATTATCCAGAACCTAATTTCAGAATTTGTTTCAGAATTTGTAATTTTGGGGGGCAGCGGGGGGGAGGATATTAGAAGGGTAATACAGAACATGTATTACACTGCAAGCAAGGTTCCAGTCAAACACATGAATGTATCCAGAGCAAAAGGTTTGAATGTTCATACTAAGTCATATTAATTAAAGACTATTATTAATAGTGTCATTATCAGTTAAGTCATGTTTTGCTACCAAATGAATCTGCATATCAAACTCAGACCCCCTCTAAAAAAAGTCCATTGATTTTTAAGCCTTTTGGAATCTTGATTAGGAAGATTGTGGCTGCAATAACAGCAAATTCCAAGTGCTCTCATCAGGCTGACTTAGGTTATGTGCTCATCCCTAAACCAATCACGATAGCCAAGGGAATAAATAAATATGCTGATTGGCCAGCCAGGTCCTGGGCCCAAGCTCACACCTGGAGTTGGGTGATAGGTTCAGCCTGCCTGGATCACAGAGTAGTATCAGGGTGATATTGGCAGGTAAAAATCACAGATGTCCATTTTATGAGCACCACAGATGTGCCCACATTATAGGCCTAGGTCACGTACTCCTAAAGCAGAACCAGGGTTCAAACCCCCTTCTGTTTCATTCCAGAGCCCACGTTAGACTATGGTGCTCGAACATGCCAGTTGAATGTGGACTTCCGCCACGTAACCCACTGCTCAATTATATGATACACACAGTTAGAACCTAGCAAAGTATACAATAAGGTGCTAATTACATAGAGTACAGAGAGCCATTAGCTGACATAATGTAGAGAAATAAGAGACATTCACAGGCAGAGCTGGAGCTCAGCCTGGAAGGATGTGTCGGAAGAGATAGGAGAGGCTTTACCTCTGGCTTCTGCTGCAGGAACTGTCTTGTAAGTTTAGTTGCAAACAAACACTGAATTTGAGTAACGGGCACATTTTCCTGGGCTCTGAATGAACCTCTGAGACCAAAGGACATAAATTACAGGGAATGGTAACAAGAGGAACAATTTCACTCTCATTTATTGACAAGTGAAGGGAAGGGATCATTACAGCCCAGATGCTCCAAGCTGGCCTCTGAGGTGCTCAGCACACAAGTGTGGTGATGGCAGACAGAAGTGATTCCTTCTGGCTATGCAAAGGAGTGTTTTCTGCTTTCACAGGGGGTTCCAGAAGTTGACCCCTTCAAGTGTATCTGGCCCGGTGCCCCTGGATTTTAGTGATAAGAAATCTGAAGTCCAGCGAGCATAATTCTTCAATAAGGTCACAGCTAGTACATAAAGAAAAGTAAGGAGCTCGTGGTTTATGGTTTTATTTCATTTGGTTTTGTTTTAGATTTTTTTCCTGAAATTCAACAGTGAATTCAGGCATTGTTATTCTGTAGCAGTGCGTGGTTTGAATGTTGTGTGTGTTTTCCTTTTAAAGGGATTTAATCAAATAAAAATGCTCTCTAGTTTTGGAATGGCTAAAGAGCGGGAATGCCCGCTCCGTGAGTGGTGAGGAGTTTCGGTCAGAGGTGTCGTGCGTTCCTCACCCAGCAGATCCCACCACCAGAACTCACCAGACATCTGCTTTGTACTCATGGGTTCGCCAACTCATTTAACCCCCAGGGAGCCCTCTGTGATTCAGATTATTATCCCATTTTGAGATGCGATAACTGGGATAGGCTAATAAATAAGATGGTGAGTTTAGCCTGTTAAAGGTGGGGCTGGGATTTCTCCTTACTCCTCAGCCACGCTGGGTGATACCATCTTGCCCCGAGTTTTGGTACTATAAACCCTCATCTCTTGGATCATTTTGCCCCATAATCCTCATTCCTTCCTACCCTGCAATCAGATATTATTACATTTAATTTAATTATTGTCAATGTAATTATAATTGACTCACTGTGCCTCCGAAAGGCTATTTCCCTCTTTTGGTTTTTAAATTGTCCTCTTATCTCTTGGGCCCCTGTGTCCCTGCCCCCACCTCCCCAGGGCTCCCCACCTGCCTGGCCATCGTCAGGAGAGTTGATAGCTTCTCCAGACATTGGCTTTTCTCATCTTCAGGGGCAGTAGCCTCCCTGTCTTCCTAGCCTGTGGGCTTGCTCAAAACAGACTGGCTTCTTTGAAAAACACTTTGACAGAGAGAATTTTGATTCTCCCACCTCCCTCTAAAAGCTTAAACTCATATGCTCTGGCATATTTTATATAAAGGAATCTTAAAACCAAAGGGGACCAACAAACCAACGCTCTCTTGTTAGGGATCAGGAATGTGCAGCCCAAGTAAAGTTACCGACTCAAGTTCACATGGCAATACTACTTTTAGTTCTACCAAGTGAGTGGGTGGTAGCGCCCTCGCCTGTACTGGAGGTCCTTGCACGAGCCAGTGTGGGACAATCACAGTCTTCACTGTGTTTACTATGTTCCACTAGATCACACAACATCCCTGTTTTGCTTTGGTTCCCCAGGCACAGACCCTGAGCCAGGGTCCCAAGTGCAAGTGGTTCATTTGGCAAGTGGTCTCAGGAAACCCCAGTAGGGGAGAGGGGAGGGGCAATGAGAGTGGGAGGGGAGGCACCCAGTACAGGTGTGCAATCCAGCCAGTAATGCTGCAGGCACCTGGGGCCCCATCCTGCTGGGGACTTCTGGGAGACAGTGCAGCGCAGAACTCAGAATTGGTCAACAGAGGAACAAGGGAGCCGGCATATTTGCTCACCAACCCCTTTTCATCATCCTTTGAGGGCTGCTTCAGGAGCATTACCTGTCTGCACTTCCAGCTTGCTCCCAGCAAGAACAGCGCGCCCAGGCAGCACCACAGTGTTCCCAGCACCCTGCCTTCAAAGCGATGAGTTGAGTGTGGAAAGGACATGGCAGGGTGCAGGTGAGCTCCGGACAGTCCCTGTTTGCAAAGATCACGGAAGGAAGCTGCATCAGCAGTCAGAAACAGGAAATTCCGTGTGTGTGTGTGTGTGATGCACAAACACTAATTTTGATTAACCATCGTGTTTGCTTCTCAGTCTTGGCAATTCTGAAGCTCAGAAACATGTATGGCTCACCTCTAGCTATTGGACAAGACAACTTCTATCCAAAACTTAGATCCTTTTATTTCCCTTCTCTTACCTATTTTCCTTCTGGCCCAATTTCTTTGTATACTTGTCGTACCCTATTTGTGTATGCCTTTCAAAGCCTCCTGCAATCCTTTCATGGGAATAGGTTGATCTAAATAAATACAGAAACAGGTTGCCCAGCTGAGAAACAAACCCGGCATTAGCCGCAAGCACCTGCCGGGCTGCCGGCTGGTCTGCCGCAGCTTGCCTGGTCTGCAGCTTGCCGTGAAGAAGGCGTTTTGCAGCAGGGCTCCTCCCGGAGGTCCCACCCCCCGGAGACCGTAGAACTCCTGCGGCGTGTAGGGTGTGGTGGGTCATCGAAGATCTGCAGATGAAGGGAAGTGCCTGTGTTCCTCAGAGCAGCCACCAAAACGGGAGGGTCGTCACCCCGTGGCGTGTGAAGTGGGAGGCAACTCCGTCACATGGGTGCTGTTGCCTGGAGGCTCCTGAGGCAGATCAGAGCCCACTGAGTCACCCCTTTGCTGTGTCAGGATTCTGGACCCTTTTTATATCATGGAAAGTAGACAAATAAATGCAGGCAAGGACCACGGAAGCAGCTTCCAGAACTTTAATAGCTGGGACCTCACCGCTCTTTTTCTAAAGGCTAATGTTGGAAACACTTGCTTCTGGGTGTAATTTTTATTGATTAATATTTCTACTTCTCGTCTGTAGAGTATGTGACAAATCTTCTTTAATGAGCATGTTTTACTTTGAAGTGGGGGACAGTGAAAGGCATTTCCTCTCATCTGAATGTTGTTACTCATGACATCCCCCCACATGTCTTCTTCTCTAAAAGTAGGTGTTTCCCTAGAACCGTCCAAGGTAGACTGTGGCCTGCCACTCCGAAATCTAAGGTTGGGGTTCTTTTCTGTGCTGGTCACAGCACTAAGGCAACGTGGATTCTCCCTGACCCCCGTGGGCGTGGCTGCAGAGCCACAGCGAGGCTCTCTCGGCCCTTCAGTTTCATGTTTCTGGGACTATTTTCAGGTCAGCGGAGGGAGGGAGGGGGCAAGTACACGTAGACCCCACTCTTGTTTCTCTCTCTTACGTCCAATAATCAACAGTTTTACCTGTGCTTCTCTCAAAAGTTATGTACTGATGATGCCTTCATTCTGACAAGGATTGAAACAACCTTTAAAAACTGAGTGACGGTAATGAAGAAGAGGACGAGGGAGGAAACGGCATGAAGGGCAACTTTGGGATGGGAAAGAAGAGACGGGAAAGCCCTGCTGGGCATGGGTCAGAAATTTTACTCTGGGCTTTGTAGCAGCCAAAGCAAAGCAGGGAACACAATCAAATACATGACTCATAGGTTGGAAGGAAAAAAAGCTAATTCGTTTGGGATGCAGGACAGAGCTAAGTGTTCTGGAGAAGCATGCGTGCCAAGAGGATAAGTCATTAGTCCTTTGACTCAGGACGTCAGGGTGCTATTCATGAGGACAGATAGTGCACTGCCCACCTGGCGTCAGGGAGCACTCCTCGGGTGACAAGCGCCACCCAGCCCGTGCAGTCCCGGACGGGAACAGCACGTGTCAAGTGCGGCTACTGTATTTGTGAAGCTACTCCATAGGATTTAGGGTCTGCAAAGGCTTTCCCATTTGGGTTCTTACCTAATTATTCACAATAACCCTGTGAGATATTGGCCAGAAAGACATTGTTTATCCATGAGGACAGCAAGGTTAGATAGCTAGTAACTGGTGGGCCTGAAATATGTAAATGTGGAATTTTCAGATACACCTTTTCCATTACTTCATGATCTAGGGAGGGGAAACCATGGTGATGGCAATGTGGATATTTAGAATCTCAGAGTCTTGGGATTTTTAGTTCTAGAATCCTGTGCTGAGTCTGCAGCCAGTGTCCACTCCCAGGCCCACCAGAAACTGCACGGGGTTGGTCAGGCCCCTCTTCTCCTGGGGGCTGCGGTGTCTTCGCTGGGGGACAGGGAGGATGACTACTCTCCCAGGGAGATGCATCCCAGCTGGGCCAGCCTGTTCATCTCCGGGTTTCCGTGGCTCCAGGTGCTTCCCCAGACTACTCTCCAAGTGTCCCCGGTCATTTTCGCATTAGCACTGGCTCTGTGGTTCAGCCAGTTCAGCTCTCTGGGCCACTCACCCTCCACCCTTGTCCCAGCCCAGCTGGGGGCGGGCTCGCATGGTGCGTCTTCCAGGCTGAGAGAAGCCAGAACTCCCTCCGAGCCTGAGGCATCCCACGGGGCCTTAGCACGGTGTCAGCAGACATGGTTTGCGTTGTTCTGATCGATACTTCATCCTGCATGGATTTTCTGAGGAAGATTCACAGCGGAAAGTGCCTGGGGCTGGATCCAGACCTGGCGAAGAACTCAGTTTTATTTCTCCTTTCCTGTTTAAGTCTCTCTGCGCCCAGAGATCCCTGTCCACGTCTTGGATTCCTACGAGTGAGCCACGTCTCTGTGGAGGGCTTCCCGGGGGGCAGAGCGTTGTTAGTTTCCCGTGCCCAGATAAATAAACCCTGTCCCGAGCTTTAGTTTTCAGGTTTGTTTCTGGCATTCCTTCGCCTAAAAGTTTCTGTATCGAATAAAAACCAAAATGTTTAGCAAATCCCAAGAAATTCCTTATTTAATGGAAAAAAGAGATCCCTGAGCTTATATTTCAAAATGTGATTTCCATGTTCCCATTGCATTAAGGCAAGTTCACCCCGCCAAATCCCCAGATGTCTGGTATGCTTTTCTAAAACTGCCTGTGTTTAGCCCCCAGAACGCATTTGGAGTACCTACCGTGGACGGGATTCTCCTCTGAGCCCTGCAGGAGATAGAGTAGCCCAGGGAGACTCAAAGCCCCTCGGATATAGTCGGAAAGGTTCCTGCAGAGTCAGTAGGAAGTTTCAGCCCTAGTCTGAGGACGAGCTTTCCTCCCTACATTCGACCTTTGACACGGTGCAAGACCCACCCTCAGAAGGCCTGCCTGACATCTAGGACCAGCCTCGTGACTTCTCTGGGAACTGTGTTTCCTTCTTCCAGCACCTTCGAAAATTGGGTGTTTCTATTTGCCAAGCCTAAACTGCTCTCCTAAAATGTTTGTCTTTTACTATGAAAGCAATTAATGTTCATTGTTGGTGGAGAGAAAGGCAGAAAAAGAGAGACAGATTGCAGAGAGGAATGTAGAACAACATAGTAAAACCAAATCCCAGCACTGCAAATGTACTGCTGCTAACATTTTGGATTTACAGAAGTATATTTGCCTGTAGTTATTTATTCTCACCCCTAGCCAATTTTGTCACTTTCCAATTGGTGGGTAATAACTATTTTGGGAGCAGTTTTCCTGTATCATTAAATAGTCTTCACAACCTTGGTTGTCATGGCTGTGTGATCTGCAGTACAGATGAGGTGGTGGTTCTTTCTCCATTTCCTTTGTGCTACACTTGGGGATGGCCCCCACCCCATTTCTTCAAGCCTGTCTTTAAGGAGGGTAGCTATGGCATGGCCGCCCATCTGGGGCACACAGCTCATGCCTGGTGCCGGGCCAGTCTGGGAATGCAGAAAGAAAAGGCACCGCCTGCCTCAGGAGGAGCAGGAGCACAGGCCCTGGCTACTGTGATACTTAGTATCAGGAGCCATCCCCTGTGAAATAGCTTGCTGAGTCATCTAGTACAAAGTCCGTTCTGTATAATCTAAGAGTTATGTATATTTTATTGTTCACTAAGCCTGAAAAGTGGTCTTAGGGTTGGGGTGGAGAGAAAACTCCTTAAGAGTAGCTGACTCTTGAGCTGTTTCTTGAAGGACAAAGTGACATGGAGGAAGGGGTAAGGCAGAGGAGGCCAAGAGCAGGAACAGGCTGGCTGGGTTCCTGCCAGGGCTTTACTCTGGCCTGAGTTGAAGCCCCTGCGAGGGCGTCACAGGAGCTGCAGCTGGAGCAGTCCACAGGGGACACTTCCTGAGAGGCCACTGATACCCCTCCAAGGAGGTAACTTTATCACAAAGACTTGGCCAAGCCACTAAGACTTATGGATGGAAGCCTGAGCTCAGCAGACATGTCCTTCAAGAATACTCACTGTGGTGTCTGCTGGCAGGGACAACAGACCTGGAGGTTTCTGGGAACAGCTAGTGGGTGAGGACACCCAGCCTCCCGGGCGCAGGAATCCTGACTTGTTTGGCGCTGCCCGGCACACACTAGGTGCTCAGGATTTTGTTGCATCTGAAAGAGGCTGTTACAAGATTCAAGGAAGGGTGCTGAGGGTGGTGGTAGTGAGAACAGAAGGGAGGGGCCTGTTAGAAAGACATCTGGGAAGGAACATGGATGAGATTTACTGACTTTAGAGCCAAGAACCCCAGTTTTTTAGCCTTGAGCAAAAACTAGAATGTGACTTTTGAAAAGGTATTTGACTCTAGGAACCAGTTGACCAATGGAATGTTCCTAGACCTTTCAAAACCCTAATCTCTGCTTTGTGAGTTATATAGTTGGGTTCTGTTCAATGGATCCCTTCTTCCCCCAAAATACCACCTGTGAAATAAGTTAAACACCATACTGTTTTCATGTAAAAATATTTCCTCAAACCCACTGTATAAATGAATCACTCTCTGGGGACTAGGGTAATCTAGTTTCCCCTGCACAATGTCCTCCATTCACATGCCCGCATTGCTTAAGGCCAGCATACGAATCCACTGCTTCTGAAGCTTATGAACTATACTAAATGTCAATATGAGGTCTGATTGATTTCCTACAGCCTCACTAGTCATGACTTCATTTAGTAACTTAATACTAATTATGTCGCTTTGATTACCTTTAATTTTCGCCCTGTTCCCAGGACTTACTAGAGTGCCTAGAACAAGCGAGGTATCTAATAAATGTCTCCTGAATGGAGGACTTTCAGTTCTTTATGAATGCTCCTCAGCCCTGGCCAGGGGCCTCAGTTGTTTGGCGAGTCATCCCATAAACCAAAAGGTTGTACATTCCATCCCCGGTCAGGGCACATACCTGGACTGTGGGTTCAATTCCAGGTGCAGACACATACGGGAGGCAACCAATCAGTGTTTCTCTCTCTCTCTCTCTCTCTCTCTCTCTCTCTCTCTCTCTCTCAAAGCAATGAAAAAAAAATGTCCTCAGGTGAGGATAAAAAAATAAAATTAAAATACTCCGCAGAGAAATTTTAGGGAGTTCAGAGAGAACTCCTGCAGTTCAGGTGGCATTACGTTAAGAGGTGAAAGCAGAACTCAGGCCTTGAGAAAGGGGCACAGAGCCACTCCAATGCACCGTTCTACCCCAGTACCTGGACACGTAGTGGGCACTCAGTGAATATTTGCTGACAGACCAGCCCTACCGTAGCAATGGCTCGTGGTGAGCCACAGCTCCGAGTTCGAGCCTGCGCCTCAGACCGGAAGGCGGCCTGCGCCTCAGACCGGAAGGCAGCCTTTGCTGAGCGCCTGCGGCACAGCCCACAACAGCGGGCACTGGCGGTGCTCCTCGGACTCTAAACAGCTTTCTCATTCTGAACCTCGCAAACCACCCTGGTAGATACCCTCACCCCTTTTCCAGATGAGCAGAATTCGTTTGGAAACACTAAGCTACACATCAAGGAAGGTGCAGTGAAAAAGGAAGCTGGCTCTCGCACCTGCGTCCACCTGGTTTCAGAAGCTGGCTTCTGGGTCTCCTTCCACCCGCTGAGTGAGCGGTGGTGACTATGAAGCGGGTGCCAGATGTCAAAGGGCTTGAATCCCTGGCTCCATGCTTCTCTGTTGTGTGACCCAGAGCAGGCCCTTCCTCTCTCTGAGCCTCAGTCGGTAGTGTGCAGGTGAGAGGCAAAGAACTGAGGGGCACCGAGCAGATGGAGGGGAGCAGCTGGACCTGAGATTATCAAGGAGAAAATCACCTGGACATGATGATTGATGCAAAGTAAGGCAAGAAAGAGGGGCTTAAAATTACAGCCATTTACTATTGTTCTCGAGTACACAGGTCAGCTAGGGTGGTTCTGCCCATCTGGGGCCAGGCATGGCCGACCTTGGCTGGCTCGCTCATGCATCTTTGGTCAGCTGGGAGCTGGCTGATCTAAGGGAGCCTCACACACGTGTCCGGCAGGTGCTGGCTATCCACCAGGGTGACAAGGGTAAATGGACCACACACCCTCCACCAGACCAGCCCAGGCTTGTTCACGTGACAGTGTTGGAATTCCAAGATTGTGAGCAGACACACACAAAACCTTCCGGGGTAGAGAAACAAACTCCATCTCTTCGCTGGAAGAGCTGCAAGGTCACATTGCCACAAGCATGGGTACAAGTACAGTCATAGTGGTTGCCTGGAGCTGACATGATCCATTTCTCTCAAGACCCCAGAATAGCTTCAGACCAAGCCAGAGTGGCAGGAGTTGCATACCTGGACCATAGAACTAAAGCCCTCCTCAGAATCCGCTCCACTAATGGGGCTTTAGCGATGTGTCAGCTGCGTGCCAGGGATGATACAGGAAACGACTCTGCAGCTCCGAGCCGTGCTCACCCCGCTCTGGTGTTGAAGACTTTGCCCCTTTAGCGCATGCTGGGAGGGACCCCTGCCTTGTCCCTGTGCTGGCACACCTGGGCCTCTCTAGGGCTGGGCTGCATTTTCATCCGACAGATTTGTGATTTGTGAAGCCTCTGGATTCCTCTCTTCAAGTTGTCTACTAGAAAGCTTAGAGCCAAATACATGATCCAACCCACAGCCAGCAAGTAGGAAGACCTCCTGACATGTATTTTTGTGCTGACTTCACTCTAGGCTTCATGTTATTCTTCCTTGTACCAGGTCTCCTTCCTGCTTACGTGCTTACGTTTTGTTTGATTGCACTGTATATTTTTGTAAGTTGCAAGTTTTGAATATAGTAGATGATAAATAAAATGACTAAAAGCATAAATGAGCAAGCAGAATGACTTTATATACCCAGAAATGTATGGAGAGCTAAGGTATTTTTGTGTATTTGTTTATTTTTAATAAGTTGTATTGGAAGTCCTACATGGAGCCAAACTTCGTACCTGGAAGCTACCTCCTCTAGAGCAATGTTTCTTGTGGGAAGCCTGCAGTTACCCTTCTTACCACTAGATGACACTCCCTCGTTGCTGTCTCTAAGGTGGACTGCGGGACACTTGTGAATGGCCCCTCTAAGGTGTGAAACGTGTGTCACCTTCATGAGTGGATGTGCGCACATTTGGCCGTGGAGTGAACAGGTCGGGGTGGTGTCGCTGTGTGGGGCGGGCCTGCGCCTGCCTGTGCTACACTCGGAGTCCAGGTCAGCAGTGCCCCAGCCCTCCTAGGAGCCACTTCAGGGCCCTGGGCAAGATGTGAGAATGAAGACTGTCGTGGATAAGCTGACATGAGCCTAGACATACTCATTTGTTCAAATTCTCTTTTCCTCTGAGATTATATCCTTTCTAATTTTTTGGTATTAAAATGTCTTATGAAATGATAGAGTAGATGGTAGATACTCTTTTTTCGTTTAAAAACAAGTCTTACTTGACAATAAAAAGGTAACAAATCTGTAGAGCCTTCAGAATTCTTTTGGGGAATTTAAAATTTTTCACCTATAAAGTTCAGAATTCTGAAAATCTGTGGTTGAGTAAGAGAGGGAACAAATACAGAAATATTTAGTGCCCTGCTCCTCAGTATGTTTGTGTCATCGGATCCTTAACAGATGGAATGAAAGTATGGTTTCATTCCATCTAGAGTTTAACCGTGGTTTTTAAAAAGGCGGTATCAGAAAAATAATCTAAGGGATATTCCCCCTCCTGCCCCCTGGCGGGGAATCCCACATCCAGCCTTTGAGAAATAGGGTGCTCGGACCTCAGCAGTTATGTTCCACCGTGATGTTCCTAGCTTTGTAGACATCGGAAGATGGTACAGCCAATTAAAAATCTGCGTGTTTTGTTTTAAAGCTGTTGCTCAGGACACTTTCTCTTACAGTGTAGTAGGCCTTAAACTTTCACGTAAGAAAGTTTGGGGATACCTTCTAATGGACTATGGGCCTGTTTTTCTCCTTTCAGATAACAGAATAATGTGACACATTCTATTCTATTCTATTCTATTCTATTCTATTCTATTCTATTCTATTCTATTCTATTCTATTCCATTCCATTCCATTCCATTCCATTCCATTCCATTCCATTCCATTCCATTCCATTCCATTCTATTCTATTCTTTGGCCTTGGATGCCAGTGGCCTCAAGGTCAGATTTTACACGACCTAAACAACTTTGTTTACACTTAAGATGGACGCATTTTCAGTTTTCTGGATTCTTCTATTTTCATCAACCTTATAATGTCTTTTATTATAAGCCTTTCAAAGCCTATGTTGGAGTGATATATACTTTCAAAAACAAACAGAATTGTTTATATAACAAATGGCATTTTTTTTGGAAAGTGCCGAATCATTCAATATAAAGTACAAATGCCTCCAGGACTGTCCTAACAAAACATCTTCAGTATTTTCTCATTCGAAGTTATTTCACATATTTAAGCCTTGTTTCCTGGACTAGAATGTGATCCCTTTGTTTTAAATGTTGTTTTCAATCCCTCCTAATTCCCAGATCAGTGCCAGGACACGAGGAAAGTCGGTGAGTGCTCTCGATAGACTGAGCCACTGTTCTGTGCGTTCTGGGGTTAGGAGAGCTTTCCCAGACAAGGTGCAAGGGGGTCTTCGCCTGCCGAATCCCAGCTTCTCCAGCGTTAAAGTGCCGGCTGTGTCACTGACCTGGGACTCACAGTTGTTAGGCAGGACCCGCAGCTGAGGAAAGGTGGTGAATGACAATTTCCAGAATCACGAAGGTGGGTGGAAATGTGGTGTGTGGAAGAGCTTTCGAGATGAAGAAACGCTTTGTAAACTGTAGAGCATTGTGAAATTCTGTCTCTTCAGTTTACAACTATTTGGCTTCACTGAACTCTCACTTCGTGTCCATGATTCAGTTCTAAGGGGCTGTCCTGGTGTTCATGAAAGCAGCCTGCGTGGGTGCACCTGGTGCGCGGCTGTGCAGCCTGCAGCTGGCTGTCGGGGCAGCGGTGCAGTTGGCTCCAACATCTGGCTGAGCACGCTTTTGTTCAGTAATTAAATGAAAGGTTGAATTATTAAACTTGGAGTAGTATATATATGTTTCATTTTTCTAGTATAGTCTTAAGTATGCACGGGGAAATAGCCTTAAGGAGTAATATAAAGAAAACACTTGATGAAGTTATATCGTGACACCAACATTTTCATTGTAGTAAAACAACTACAACCACCCTAGTGGTGCTTGGTGTTATCTTTACACACATGGATTTAATTTGGGGCTTTGCATCGCATTAACCTTTTTCTTATGAAATTACAGTTAATTATGTTTTTAGTTTAGAGAATTTGAAATAAACTATAAATTATCACTTGGGAATGAACTGAATTTAGGTAAGGGAATATTATTATGTTATTTCTTTTGTATTCCCCTTACAATCTAGCTCTTCATTGGTGTTCAGCACCTAATGTTAACTCGAGGGAAGCCAGCTGGCATCTGAGAGAGTGCTTCTCAGGGCTGGCCATCCTGGGAGCGCCCAGGCCTGGTCTCCTGGCGGTCTGCCTGGGCAAGTCTGCGGAGCTTCTGCTGACAGCAGGAATTAGAAATACCTTTGGGTAAACAAATCCCCAGAAAAGGGAGAGAATATATGTGAGAAATAGTAATAATTCCATGGTCTGGGTCCACTTTCTTAGTCTTAACCCTGGTCAGAAGCTCTGTTACTGAATTCAGTGCTCGCACTCACCTGAGGAACAACCGCCCACTGTGAGACCTGCCCGAGGGTCACAGGCTGCCCGGCCATCTCCGCCGCCAGCTGGGCCCCTCTCCCCATGGCCCCAGCTCTCCTCACCCTCAGCCGGGGTTTTATTTTCTATTCATAGCTTTTCAAGTATCTGAGTTGCCATGATTTGGAAGGTAAAGCAATAGCAGTGACAGACACTCGTTTTACAGAGAAATGGAAAGCCTAGCGAGAGACTAAAACTGCCTGATTCTGGGTGCAGTAGCTTTCTATTTCTGTACAACAAATTACCACAGACTTGGCGGCTTAAAACAACGCAGATGTGTTAGGTCGTAGTTTCTGTGTTATATGCAGAATATACTATACTAATACATATTATGTATGACATCATCATTTCTGTAGGTCTGAAATCTGGGCACACCTAGTACCACCTGGTTTTCTGCCCAGGGCCTCCCTGGGCTGAAATCGAGGTGTCCCGCAGGGCCGCCCTCCTCGTCCGGAGCTCAGGGTGATCTTCCAACCTCCCTGGTTGCTGGCAGAATTCATCTCTGAGGCCCGTTTTCTTGTTGGCTCTGAGCTCTCGGAGGCCACCCACATTCCTTGCCATGTGACCTCTCCATCTTCAGGCCAGAAACAGCATGACAAATCCTTCCTGTGCTTCAAGTCTGTGACCAGCCGGAGAAAACTCCAGGCTTTTAAAGGGCTCGGTGATTAGGTTAGGCCACCCAGGTAATCTCCTTGTCCTAAGGTCAGCCAGGCCATTTGACAGAAGCTGATCATTGGAGTAAGATCCCTCACATCCTTAGTCTTGGTGGCTGTCCCAGCCTGGGGCGTCAGCTGGGAAGGCTGCCTCCCACACTCTTCTTTTGCAACCGGAGGAAATCTGCCCAACATCAAGCGAGCACCAGGCCTCCCGGAGAGGCCCACGGAGGGCGCAAATGCACGTAAACCCTCTCTGCCACTCACAGTGCGCAAAGCACTTTCACTGCTGTGATCTCACTGCACCCCCCAAAAAGAAGGAGCTCTACCACCTTTTCATTGTATATGTGAGGAAACTGGAGCCCAAAGAGGTTAAAAGATTAACTCCAGGTAACAAACCCAGTGACTTGGAGCTGGGACTTATGACTCAAGAATGAGACCCTCCAAATCCTAGACCAGAATTTCCCTGGGGCATGTCTTCACTCTCCGAGAATCCTGTCATGGGAGACACAGTGAGACACAGAGAGCAGCTGAAGACCAAAAGCAGATGGCGTAGTGGCGTTTGCGGGCTGGGGTAGCTGAGGATGGGAGATGGGAGGAGGACACAGGTGCGCAGAGGGAAGGGGGTGCTGGGGGACAGTTCGAGCAAAGGCAGGAATGAGCCACGCGTGTTACAGGAGCAGGAGGGAGGCCTGCGAAGGGTTGATGGCCTGTCAGAGACCCAGGTTTGCTGCGGGAATTAGACATTAGGAAACTGTTGTGGGTTTTTGGTGGTGGTGGTGGTGGTGGTGGTGGCGGTGTTTTTTTTAGCTGAAGAGTAATGTAAACTAGCAGTGTTTTAATGGAGAGTTGATGGTTCACGTAACCTTCACCCACACCACATTTCCACCCCTGAGCATAGGCACTAGGCCCATTAATACATCATGGAGTCCATTTAGTGGGTGTGAACAGTACTTAAACTTAGAATTATGGAATATATTCTTCTTGCAGAGGATGCAATAGGGTAATTAGTATTATTTCTTGAAACAGTTCCACTTTGTGTGTGTGTATACATGTTGTGTTTTATACAATATACTGTGACATAAAATATGTTTCTTACTCTGGGTTGCTGTCAGAAGATTTGAAAAATCCCTCCCAGAGAAACTCTCGCACACAAGGGCACAGAAATAGTGTAGTGGTCTTGCGGCAGCGCTGTGCATAATGGCCAGCCACTGGGAGCGCCCGTGGTGTCCATCCGAAGCAGAACAGATAAGGAAATTGTGGGCCATGCATGCAATGAAGTTCAGACTAGCAGTTAAAAAAAAAAAGAAACTAAAGTCAAATGTATCATCACGGACAAAAAAAACAAAGATGAAAGAAAAAAATGGTTTCTGAATTATAAGTGTATTACTTAAAACTTTAAGACATAGAAAACAATGAATTACTTATGGATCTACCAATTTTAGTAGGAGTTATGTGCACGCACGAGAATGATAGCACCAAACCAAGAGTACTTGTGTGTCTGACGGAGGGGAGAGGGGAAGGGGACCTGGGAGAGGGCCTGTCTGCAGCAGCTGCTGGGTTGAAGCTGGGCGATGGGAACTCGGGTGTTGTGACGTCGTTCCCTGTAGTTGTCTGCAGGCTTGCAGTATGTCATCCTATGTGTGTTTAGAGCAGAACCGCAGGGCAACTCACGAATGAGCCAGGCTGGGCAGAGACTGATCTGGACACTTGCGATGATGTGGCTTTGAGGCCGCGTGGGCCTGGACCGGGGTGGCAGGAAGACTGGGCACTCTCACACAGCAGATAAGAGCAGCTATGATACCTTGTATTTTGAAAGGGATTTTCAAAATAGGAAATCACTTCTATAGGCAGCTTCTCACTTTATGGTCACAAAATAGGCAGGGCAATTGTTTGTTATTATAAACTTCAGGAAGGTGAAATTTAGAGAAATTAAATGACTTGGCTAAGACAAGACAGGAATGTGTAGTGGAGAGGGGAATTGAATCCAGCCTGCCTGTGATTTTTTCAGCCTTTCAAGACTGGCATATTGGGCCCACCTTTGGCCAAAGCCCAAGTATCATTCTTTACATCTCTGTCTTTCATTTATGTGCATCACAAGTACATGGTCATGTGATAAAAAGATGTTGATTGTGAAGACATCTTCCATCCTCATGAGGCAAGAACATCGCTACAGTGGTCCTCTTTGGCACACTTCCATCTTGAAAGTGCAGGAACAGGCCATCGGCTGGGCTTCCCTGTGGGTCACATGGCACGCTCCCGGTGTGACGGATGCCACTGCACGGGGGACGTGGAGGTGAACCCCTGGTAGCTTTGTGCTGGCGGAGCTTCAGGAGGCGTCAGAGGGCAGCTGTTGGGGGAATGAGGCCCAATGCAACCTCTGCAAGAATGTCTGCAACCAGCCATTTGTGGAAAGAGGTGTTTAGACTGGGGCCAGATGTTTTCCTTGGGGAAAAAAAATTCAACAAACCCAGACATCTTCCATATAGTAAGAATGAACAAACAAAAGAAGTGGGTGTGTAACAAGAAGAGGCAAGTAATGTGAATGGTATTGTTCAGAAGTGGTTTCACTACATAAATAATGGAAAAAAAGACAAAAACAGCCCTGGCCAGTGTGGCTCAGTTGGTTGGAGCATCGTCCTGTGCACCAAAACACTGTGGGTCCATTCCCCAGGCAGGGCGCATGCCTGGGTGGCAGGTTGGACCCCCAGTTGGGGTGCATCAGAGAAAACCAATTGATGTTTCTCTCTCTCCCCATCTCTCTCTCCCAAATCAGTAAACATATCCTCAGGCAAGGGTTAAAAAATGACAAAAACAAATGTTTGTAGTTCCGATGTGTGATAGGCACTGTGTCAGGTTTTATGAACATTATCTCACGTAATGCTCCCAGCAAACCTCTGAGGTAAGTGTTAATATCCCTCAACTCAAAGACAAGGACGCAAGAGCTAAGATGTCGGTTTGCCCACATCACTGGGGCAAGCCCTGTAGCCAGGATTTAAACAAAAGTTTTGCTCCACTACCCACATCATTTCCTCTGTATTAGAAAGCAATGAGATTAAAAGAGAAAAGAACAAACATGTCAAAGCCAACATGTGGTTACTGCGGAAAGAAGCAGATTTTGGACAGCCTGGGACCCTGGGCCTGAGGACTGCTGGGGTTCTTGGTCCAGCTGAAGGCTCTGTTCTGGCACGTTTTACCCAGCGTGACATGCGTGGTGGGCAGGAGCTCCAGTGAGCAGTGGCAGAGAGCAGGAGGGCCCGGCAGCCCCCAGGGTCCCCCGCTGCCCAGGGCCCAGCCACAGGGCCCTGCAGTCCTAGGAGCTGAGAAGTGACTTCTCTGTAGGGGGAAAGGGGAAGCCATTCTTGTGGCATCACGAGTTGAAATGCAGAACTTATTTTTCCATGGAAACCAGGTCCTCCTTGGTATTGGGTTCTGGTCTGCAGTGACGAAAGCCACTGGACTGGCTCTGTATGGGCAGACCTGGGAGCCCAGTCACCATGTGTGACATACATTCCATGGGACTTGTGTCCATTGTTTAGCTTTCAAATGGACCTTTGGAACAAAGCCTACCCGTAAGTTGAGAACAGCTACCTGGGAAGAATACTGAACTTTGCGGTATTAGCGTTCCGAGTTCCAGTGCTGCTGAGGTGGGGGGCGAGCACTCCTCGGTATCAGGGGCTGAACTGGGACTGTGCTGGGGGCTCTACGTGCTGGGGGTAGAATTGGACTTGCACAGAGGTCAGTTTATGTTTCCAAGGGCATACAGCTGGGGAGAATGGAGGGCTGAAGCTCAGGTTCTTTCCAGAAGGAGCCAGATCAAACCTAGTTGGAATGCAGAAGTCAGCAGAGGCCATCTTCCTGTCTTCAGTCTTGTCCCTTAGCATCATTGTGATAGAAAGAAAAACACACACACACAAGAAATCCATAGGCTTTTGAAAAGCATGCTGAGTCCCTGGAGCGACCGCGGCACCGGCAGGGTGGTACTGCCTCTCATACCGGCTCCTGCCCCGCCCCCCACTCACTGTCTGATCGCCCTTTCTCTTCTCCATGTCTAGCTGGGAATTCTTACTATAAAATCAGTAACCATCAAAGTCACCAAGAGAGGGGCCCAATGGGAAGGGGGAAGGGGCTCCAGGACAGGAAGAACATGAGGAAGTAATGAAATGGGGCAGATGGGAGTGGGTTCCATGGGGAGCTGAGGGCACACGGCGTGGGGTTGCCTCTTCCTGCCAGGCCCCCTCTGCACCTCCGGCCCCACAGCCCAGGGACCCACTGGATTGCTGGTGTTGTTGGCCCCAGTCTGTTCCCAGGCCTTCAAAGATCTCTCCCAGCTGGGGTTTCTGCCCCTCGGTGAGCCAGCCCCTGCGCTAGCCCAGGAGGACCCATCCTGATCCAGGTGTGGCTAGGAGACCCCGTCCGCCCAAATGAAGCCGCTCCACACACTGCTGTAGGTGCCGCTCTGAGCCTTTCTGGAGTCCCAGTGGTCTCTGGGCATTGGCCAGACATGTGAGGGTGACACTCCCGGTCCCTCGTCCTCCTGCGTCTATCCAGCAACCGTGAACACACCACCTACACTGCACCAGTTTTGTGTGATGAGCTGGGGCAGAAAGGAAAACAAGATGTAGTCCTGGTCTGGGGGAACACACAGGAGAGAGACAGAGAGGGAGAAAAGTAAATGAAGAATTTTGATGCACGAGGAAGGCCCAAAGAGTTTGAGAGCAAAGATAAGTGAGTATCTGAGTCTCGCTGGGGTTAGGGAATTGAGAAGCCTTGCCCGAAGAGATGGCGTCCGGGCTGGGCACCGAAGAGGAGGAAGACGGCACCGGCTGTGCCGCGGGTGGGCGGTGCCGGTGCTGCCGGCAAGCCGCGGGGGTGAGGTGTGAGCGAAGGAAGTCCGGTGTGGCCAGAGCACAGGGGTCCGGGATGAGCCGAGTTTGGGAAGTCAGGTGATATTGCTGCTGAGCTAAGTGTGTGGGCTTCTCTCTTTGATCGGATTGGGATGGGCAGCTGTGAGATGGCGCTTCCACGCAGACACCAGTGATGCTGGAAAAGCGCTATGGACAGAAAGTCCTGAAAACCAGACACGGTGAGCCCTAAAAGTTTGTTTTAATAAGCAGTATGGTTAGAACTTTGGAAATTCGAAGGGCCTGAAATTGCATGTGTGCACATGCCAGTCCAAATAAGCACTTACTGGTTCTTGTATTTCCAAAGTCCTGTTAATAATTAGCTGCACCTGACCCTGGACAGTGTGGCTCAGTTGGTTGGAGTGTTGTCTGTAACCAAAAGTCTGTGGGTTCAATTCCCTGCCAGGGCACATACCTAGGTTGCAGGTTCAAACCCTGGTCCATGCACGTAGGGTAGGCAACCAATCAAAGCTTCACTCTCACATCGATGTTTTCCTCTCTTCCTCCCTCTCTCTCTAAAAGCAACGAAAAAACAGTGTCCTTGGACAAGGATAAAAAAGTAAAAATAAAAATAATTAACTGTACTTGTACTACAGGGGAGACCATTCTCCCCTTAATTATTAGAGTAGAAGGATCCCCTCACCCATCACCCCGAGATCTGCTAGTTCAACGTCTACTCTTTGAAGATGTCAGGTACTGTTATACCCATTCTACACATGGCAAACCAAGACCCAAAGAGGCCAAGAAACTCACCCGAGGCCAGTGTGAGCAGCGGGGCAAGTTTCGAGTCTGTTTGCATAACCGCACACTTTGGTTTCGCTGGAGAGGTGGCCGGGCTTTGGGGGCCTGTTTCTGCCTCCCCTAACCCTCCAGGTCGGGACAGGAGCCCTTCTGTCCAACCTCATCGCTGCTTTTCTTTCCCAGGGAAGGTTCTGTTTTGTTTTTTATTTTTTAAATCACAACCAGAATGGCCTTGAGGTATTCTTTGTTTGTGTTTTTGTTTCTTATAAGTATTCATTCCATCTTTTATTAAAAACAGGTCTTTAGAGAAATCACTGAGCGATGAGTGAAACGTTGAGGTTAGGGAAACGTCCTGGTTTGAGGGGCATCGGTCTTCCACAAGTGGCACAGCGTGTGCCGCTCCTCCGTGGGCAGACGCGCAGTCAGAATCACGATGGCGTTGTGGTTTTCGCACTCTCCCTCTCTTCTCCGAGTATAAATACAAGGCAATTTCCAAGGGCTCTTTATCATGAAAAAAGAAAATCTTCCTCCACATACCCAAGGTAGCCATCAGTTCCTCTAACCCAATAAAAATGCATCAAATATCCACCTTCTAGAAGGTGCTGTGAAAGCATATTCCTAAGAGTTTTGTATTTCATAAACTGTAAGTTGTCATTCAGATTGTTCTTAGAAACCTAAGACTGGGCCCATGGGAACACACCAAGATATGTAGTTTTACCTCCTCGCTCCACATGGAGACCCTCGCTGGGGCTCTGGATCTGGGCATTTCCTGGTGTGGAAGAGGCCTGAATTGCTAGTTGCTTCGACAGTGCCCTTCCGACTCTGTTTGGCTGAGCTGTTCACAATGGGACTGTTTTCTGTTTGTTTCTGCTGTGCAAGGTTCGGTGGGGGCCCTGCAGGCTGGGGAAGGATCCTGCCCCTTGTGGGGGGCGCAGTGCAGGGGGAGCTGGGAGAGTGGCACGGTTTGCTGGGCCCTGGGTGACCCTGGCCCTCCCAGCCTGGAATGCGGTTGTCCAAGAGCTGCAGCCAGCAACCGGGACAAGGGACGGCAGCCAAGAAACATCGGAGCCACAAGCTTTAGGGAATAAAGCTGGGTGAGGCAAAAGAACTATTGCTAAACCAAAATATTTAACTAGATTTCACTTTTTTCTTTCTGTCCAAATTTTTTGCTTGAAAGTTTAGCTTTGAAGATATTTCTTTTCTTAATGTTCCAACAATATTGTTCTTTTAATCTTGTTTTTGGGTGGAACATAGACTATTTAGATTATTTCTAAATTATAGCCTCGAATTTCTCAGATTCCTGGGTATGCTTTCCGTCATAGGTCTTCGGTGCTGCCCAGAATCTCCTTTCTCAAACAGGCGAGTGTGTGTGAAAACAGCCTGCCTCAAACTGACATTTGGATCTTTAGTGTGTGGCATGTGTTTTGCAAATTTTCCAAGAGTTGCTAAACTGATTGCACGTATTTATAACATACTCAGATTCTCCTGAGTCTTAGCATAGTTTGTGTCAGCTCTTCCTGTAGACAGTACATGCTGGAAAGAGCATAGTGACAGAAGTGTTCATAAGGATAGTAAGATTTATAGAGAGAAACTTTTCACCAAAGACCATGTTTTCAGAGAATACAACCTTTATATTTCACTTGGAAGAACAAAACAAGAAGGTCCCTGGTCAAATACTGAGCTTTGCTGATTAGTGTCTCTTGCACACTCCCCCCAGGCCATCCACGACACTTGATTTTAACAAGCTCAACACCCCAAGTGAGAAGAGCCTCTTCATCCACAGCCCCCCTGGTTAGTAAAACAGACCCCATCCCCACTCCCAAGCTCGACTCGGACCCCCTAGGTGCTCTCATCAGGGAACCAGCCTGTGTCAGCCCCACAGGGAGTGAGCTCAGGCGCCCCCCTTGAATTGCTCTTCCTTCTGCCCTCAGCATTTACTGAGTGCCTGCTGGGAGTCTGATGCTGTGCGGGCCCCCAAAGTGGCCCCAAAGAACAAACTGAGATTCAGGCCTTTGGGGTGCTCCCAGCCTATGAGGGGAGAGAGATATGCTCCTGAGAACAGGCTGAGCCAGGTGGGGAGGACGGCAGTTGAGAGAGGTGGGGAGGGCTACGTGGGCGGGTGGTAGAGTTGCCATGCCCCCCAGAGCCAGTCACCATGAGGCTGGTTAGACCTGGAGGGACTGGTAAGAACTGGTCAGGTTAGACGGGTGAGAAAGGCCTTCTAGGCCAGGGGAGCAGGAGCAAGACTCAGGGGCAGAAGGAGTCCAGCCCACGATGTGCTGGGAAAAATGGCAGTTTGGCTGCTGGTCTGCCTCACAGAGGAGTCTCTAGAGGTCAGCCAGGACACACACCACAGCCAGAAGCTGACTTCCAGTCTGTAAGCTTTGGTAGGTGTTGAGAAGAGGACAGCTGGATGCACACGTGACATCGAGCATAAGCATTCTAGAGGGGTCCTTGTGAAGACCAGGATTGGACTGAAGGTCACGCAGAGGTCATTATTTCTCTGGGCCCATGTCCCTCCGACCCTGTGGCACTCCCCCTCCTTCCCTCCACTTTGTATTGTGCTGGAGACTTCCACTCAGCCAGCGACTCGGGCTGGTAACAGTAACTAAAATGGTCTTTTGAGGCAAGGACCAAAAGACCTCAGGGGGCAGCATTTGAGAGAACGCCGCCACACACACTTGCTCCTCCACCACGTCCCACAAACGCTTCTCTGTATTCCATGCCACTGTCAGTGAGGTGCCCATGTTCTTCCAGATGGCAGGTGCTCAGGCCAGTGCCGAGAGCAGTGTTTCCATAATCAAGCTCCCAAGAGGGAAAGGAATCTTCTTCTTACATTCTTTCTGCAGAGTCCCTGCACAACAGACACACTCCACTGAGTGCTGACCTTTCCTCCCAGTCCCTCCAGCCATGTAATCTATGAGGATCCAGAGAAAGAAAAACATACTATTCCGAATGTTCTTCTGTAAGAACCGTACTATTCTTACACTACCTAGAGTGAAAACAGGGGGCTCGGGCGAGTTCCGCTGTAGTCATTCAGCTGTGTGAGGTTCAAGGACAACCCCAGGTTCAGCTCCCTCCCACCTCTGACAACCAGATAACCTGGGATGGCAACTGTCTCACAAGACTGCTGAGTGCTTATTGTTTCTCTGAGAGCTTATTTCTTAGAGATCCACAAGGGAGTGTGTCACCTGTGTTAGGAGCAACACAACAGACGTTCCGCCTCTTGGTGAAAACCTTTCCAGCTGCCCAGGCTCGCTCTGACCTCTTACTTTCTCTAACCCCAGTTGCACTTACCGTCAGAATCTACGGTTAGGACCCCATGAAAGCCTGAGTAAAGACCCCGCGTGAAATCAGGCACAAGTATTTCACGTAGCTTAGTTTTGTGTCCCAAACTAAATTGTGTATCTCCGTGATTAGGGGCCATGTTTTATGTGTCTGTGAACTCAGCCTCTGTCTCTAACCCAGTGGTTGCACAGTACGTACAGGATAAGGATCGACTGATTTGCTGTGGCTTTTTCTATCCAAGTGGAAATATGGATGTTCCTCCCCGAGGAGGGTCCAAGTCCCCTGGGCCGGTCACCATGTGCTGCCGTGTACTCGTCCGTGCCGTCACACACTCACAGACCCAGCCCTGCTACGCAGGGCCCTTCCAGCACTCGCTCCTAAATGGGAGGCTCAGACTCCTGCAAACCGTCTGCTGTTCTGCCCAGACCTTGGTCACCCGTGAGGACACAGAAATTCTGTGAGTGCCTCAGCACGAAAAGGATCTGAGACCAGCAGCCCCCCGCCATCAGAATGCAGGGTGGCACACTCCATCGGCGGGGTGGCATGCATCCCCCTGGCAAGGTCTCGCTCCGTTTTCTTTGTAAAATCTGATGAGGAGCATTTTTTAAAAGTAAGAACGGTTTCGCTCTGCCACTCAGCTGCTCGGGCGGACGCTGGCAGGGGCCCAGGGGAATGCATGTGCATTCGAGCGCCAGCCTGGCCTCCCTGCATTATGTGGGGAGGCTCCCTTTGTGCCCACAGACCAGGAGCTGCATAAAGCCCCAGTGTCTTCCCCACAATGCACCCAGCATGAGCAGTTCCTTTTCAGCAGCGGCCTACAAGTCTCACTGAGATGTGCTTTGGCCCTGTTTCCCTGTAAGCTTTCATGTCTCAGATTCTGAAACATCCAGGCTTGGTTAGTGTCATCTTTCTGTTATGACTCCATCTGGTAAAAGCCTATTTAGATTCCCTTCCAAAGTGACTGATTTGAACAGGAAAAAAAAAAACTTTTTTTCCCCAAAGGCTAAAACAGCAATTAAGATTTTATAGCAGTATGGCCTTGGGAAAATACCACTAATTAGCTCCAGTCAATACTGTGGATTAGACAGCGTCCTGTGCAAGACTGCCCCCAAGCAGCGCTCTGGATTTCAAAGCCTTACCCTCTCCCTGGAGTGCCTGTCCCCTAGTCTTTCAGTGGTCAAATCTTATCATCATTTTGCTAGCTCAGACACCAGGAAGCCCTCTCTGGTCTTTTACATATTCCCCTTCTGAAATCCCAGAGGGTTCTGTTTGCTCTTCTCTTAGAACTCTTATTTTTTCCGTTGGCCTATCTTGATACCTGCCTCTGTGACTTTCAGTCTTCTATAAGATCCTATAAGAATCTGCCTTCCTGATCATTAAAATTTCCATAATGCCTAGCATAGTGCTTTACACATACCAGACACTTTTTAAATATTTGGGATGTGGGGTAGAAAACGAAAGATTGGGAATTATTTGAATGAATCATATTCAATCATTTTGTTTTGTTTTTATAGTTTTTAGTTTTAGTTTTATTGAGATATAATTGATATATAACATGGTATTAGTTTTAGGTGTATAAAACATATATATTAATATTACATATATGATTACCACAACAACTGTAGTTAATATCCATCACCTTGCATAGTTATAATTTTTTTTTGTTATGATGAGAACTTTTAACATCTGCACTCGTAGCAACTTTCCCACACACACACAGCATTGCCAACTTTGGTCATGTTGTCCATTACGTCCCCAGAACTTAGTTCTCTTGTGGCTGGGAGTTTGCAGCCACGTCCGCCACCTTCAGCGACCTCCACAGCTGGTGCCGCACTGTGCTGTCTGCCAGTGGTGGCGACAGCAGCTAGGCCATGGCGATGCCATCATGGAACACTTGCTACATTTAGTGTTATCACACTTAGACACGGTGATAAGCACTTTACACATATGCTCATCTTAATGACGACGAAACTGTTTTAGAGAGAGCAAACAACTTCCCCGACAACCCAAAATGGGTCAATGATAGAAGCAAGATTTGAACCCAGGTCCATTAACTACAGAGAACCAACCACTAAGTATTCCATTACACTAAAAACTATCTGTCACTGAACAATTCTTATTACGTGAGAGCAGGCCTTTCCCTTTATGGGAATACCTTTAAGGGTTGGGCAGCGGGAGTGGGGACAATTAATGCCCTTATGAGATCAGCCTAGAACGAAAGCATTTTGCAACTAGAAAGAGTGTCCCAGGTCATCATTTACCCTTACCCCAGCTCCAGCCACTGCTGGCCGGCCTGCCGGGGGCTTCCGGGGCAGGGGAGCAGGAAGGTGGGCCAGCCTTCCCACGCAGCTGGACTTAGCGAGGAATTGTCATGGACCTGCCAAGCCTGTTTTAAGATTGGCTACCTTATAAATGACTGTAATTGCACCAGCCTTTGGTGGAAGACTTTGAGCCTAGTAAAAATGTCAAACTCATTAGGAAGTTCCCCAAACTAAGTAAACCGTGAAGAGGCTGCGATCTCTGACAGCTCTAATTTTGCGAATCATAAGAACGTGGACAGACATGGCTGCCGTTTATGGTGCTACTGAAATGTCACTGTATTGCTTTAGCAGCATCTTGCCCTGGAAGTTTGGTTGCAAGATCAGGAATCTCTTCTGGAAATATTGCAGCACTTTTTTTTTCTTTATGCGACAAAGCAGCTGTGTGTAGGGGCATTCCTGGATGGGTCACAAAGCCAAATCTAGAATACACACACATTTGATTAGCCGAGAGTTGTGGCCAGCATCTCATTACACTGGAACTTTTTAACACCGGGCTGGAAGGACTTTCTTGTCTTGAGGGTAGCTTAGGAAAACCACAGGAGAAACAGAAGGTGCAGTAGGGAAGGCTTCACACATAGGAGGAGGGGTTTCAGCTGGACCTTAACCGCTGGGTTTGGAGCAGCAGAGATCGCGGAGACGGAATGAGCTGTGGGGTAAGAACAGAGGGGCTGAAGGGAGGCCACAAGAAAGAAGGTGAGCGGACTGGAGCTAAGGGTTTCATACTGGGGAATGGGATGCAGCGAGAGAAATAATTAGCACATTTCTAATAATTTGTTAAAGTCCTTTTAGATGCCAAATTCTGAGCTAGCAGCTTTGCAAGATTGCTTCTAGCCTCACGACAATCCTATAAAGTGTTATTATGCTCAGTTTAGAGATAATAAAATCTTAGGCTCATGCAAATCCAGAGACAGAAAGCAGATTGGTGGCTGCCGGGCCCTGGCAGGGGGACGGGGCATGACTGCTGACTGGGGTGAGGCTCCTGTGGGGTGAGGAGGTGTTCTGGAGCTGGACAGCTGGGATGGCTGTACAACTTGTGAATATACTACTGAATTGTATGCTTTAAAGGGGCAGATTGTATGGCATATGAATTTTTGAAAAGTAATCAGGTAAACTGAGGTTCAAAGAGCTCAAGCAACGTTCTCAAAATCATGGAGCTGGGGCTTCCCGGCTCCAAAGTTTGCAACCTTGCCCCTAGGTCACGCTGCCGTCTGCCCCTTCAGGACTTCCGAAGGCTTCGCCATCAGGTCTGCCACACGAATGCGCTGGTGTTGTCTGACAGATACAGTGTGGAGCCTCGTGGGCGGTGGGTTTCGGGCAGGAAGTAGCACACTTGGTACCGGCTTTGAAGACAACGAGAACAATTTTGGATCTCCCCCAGGCCATGATGGAGACCCTGAAGGGCTGGCTGGCTCTCAGGGCACGGGACTGACAGAGCCTTGTGATGGAATAGCTTTGGTGCCTGCAGCTAGTGGGCTGTGAGAGGTGGGGTCTGTGGAGGGGACCACATTATGAAGAGCTTCAACCGCCCTCCCCCCAGGGGGATTGTGATTTAGTGCTGGAGGCAGTTGTGCACCACTGGTGCCCGGAGGCTTCCCAGCAGTGCACAAAGGGCGGGGTGGTGTGAAGGTACCATGGGCCAGGAGGGCCAGCTGTGGCCACTCGGACATGGGTAGGAGAGGGTTTAGTTCAAAGTTTTGGTAGTGCAAATGGAGAGGAGGTACGAATCTGGGAGAGGATTAGAAGGAAAAAAGAAAATGATAGCCTTGGCCACAGATGAAGGAGAGGAAACGGTTATAGAACTCTCCTAAGTTTCTCTCCTTGTTACCTCTGGGTTTTATAGGCTGGAAGGCTGGAGACCTAAAGGTTCGAAGGATGGACGTGAAACAGAAAGGAGGCCCAGTGTGAGAAGATAATGAAAGAGGTTTGGGACGCAGTGAGTCTGGGATAGTGACGCTGGAACATGTGTCAGGAGCTGTGCCAGCTTCCTCCCCAGGCCTTCCTCCCAGACGGGCAGCCTTCCCCTGCCCTCCACTGTAGAGGGCAGGGCCTGGCTGCTGTGCCAGTGACAGAGACGTAAGAGTCATAACACTGGCAATCCAAGACATTTCTATAAAAATTTACAAATCACTTTGACATCTTTCATTCTACTTACTGACACTGTTTTATGGTAATCCTCTGGAGTGGTGGGTGTGCCCTGCATGAAACTATATAGCTGGATGTCTATGGTATTCCATTCTGCACTTTGAGGGCTTCAGACCAATGTACTTACATCCAAGAGATGGCCTCAGGTGAGTGGCATAGGGCGTTCAAGAGGAAGAATCAGAAGAAAGGCCTGGAATATTGGGATGCAAGATGGGACACTCCACCAGTGCATGGTGGGGTGTGTGTGTGTCATCTCCATCACATAGATCGACACCTCATTCAGACTTAGGGGAGCTCCAGAAAAGTTCACACAAGCACGGGCTGGGAAATGCGTGTGTATGTTCAGTGTCGATTATCCACTGTTTTAGGCGTATAAAACATTGATTGTGACTTCCGGCCAAGATGGAGGCATAGGTAGACTCACTCGCACAACCAAGATAGAGACAACAACAATTTAGAAACAGAGTAACAACCAGAACTGACAGAACACTTCTCTGAATGGAAGTTGGACAACCAAGAAAATAGACCCGTTCATCCATACCAATAGGAGGGGCAGAGTCGGGCAGCCAGGCGTGGGTCATGGCGCGGAGAGCAGAGAGTATTGGGACTGGGCATGTAAGGCATCCAGGGTGCGCAAGACCACAGGGGGTGGACCCGGAACGTGCAAGCAGCAGCTGGCAGACCCCGGCCGAGAGGTGGCAACTGGCAGACCCAGCAAGGCTGCGATTGTGAAGCAAGGCACTGCGCGCAACCCAGGATCACCGCGCTGGCAAAGAGAGCCTTGGGGCACTGATTGAAAACACCTGTGGGGGTTGGGGTGCAGGGAGAGACTACTGGCCTCACAGGAGAGGCCCATGGAGGGTCACAAAGCATGCACAAGCCCACCCACATGGGAATTGGCACTAGAGGGGCCCAGTTTGCTCAGGGGAAGCAGCAAAAGGGCCTGAGGTCCCAAGGAGAGAAGAGCAAGTGCCACTGTTTCCTCTTGGACCCCACCCCCGCATACAGTGTCACAACCCAGCAACTGGGGTGCCCCACCCTGGTGAACAGCTAAGGCTCTTCCCCTCATATGTAACAGGTGCAACCAGACCAAAGGGGTGAGGGGGGGAAGGTGGCTCAAATAGAAGTGAAAGTCCCAGGGCCAGTTTTTTTAAGTGACTGAGAGATAGCCAACCTATCAGATGCACAGGTCAAAGCACTGGTGATCAGGATGCTCACAGAATTAGTTGATTTTGGTCACAAATTAGATGAACAAATAAAGGCTACAATAAGTGAAATGAAGAAAAATGCACAGGGAACCAATAGTGATGGAATGAAAGCTGGGTCTCACATCAATGGAGTGGACCAGAAGGAAGAAAAAAACAACCAACCAGATAAGAATGAAGAAATAAGAATTCAAAAAAATGAGAAGAGGCTTAGGAACCTCCAGGACATCTTTAAACATTCCAACATCCGAATCATAGGGGTACCAGAAGGAGAAGAGGAAGAGCAACAAGTGGAAAACTTATTTGAACAAATAATGAAGGAGAACTTCCGCAATATGACAAAGGAAGTAGACTTCCAGGAAGTCCAGGAAACTCAGAGAGTCCCAAAGAAGTTGAACCCAAGGAGGAACACACCAAGACACATCATAATTACATTAGCCAAGGTGAAAATGAAGGAGAGAATTCTAGAAGCAGCAAGAGACAAGGAGACAGTAACCTACAAAGGAGTTCCCATCAGACTGTCAGCTGATTTCTCAAAAGAGACCTTACAGGCAAGAAAGGGCTGGAAAGAAGTGTTCCAAGTCATGAAAGGCATGGACCTACATCCCGGATTGCTCTATCCAGCAAAGCTTTCATTTAGAATGGAAGGGCAGATAAAGTGCTTCTCAGATAAGGTCAAGTTCAAGGAATTCATCATCACCAAGCCCTTATTTTATGAAATGTTAAAGGGACTTATCTAAGAAAATGAAGATTAAAAAAACATGTATAGTAAAATGACAGCAAGCTCACAATTATTAACAACCACACCTAAAACAAAAACAAAGGAAACTTAGCAAACAACTAGAACAGGAACAGAACCACAGAAATGGAGATCACATGGAGGGTTAGCAACAGAGGAGTGGGAGGGGGAGAGAGGGGGAAAAGGTACGAAGAATAAGTAGCATAGATGGTAGGTAGAAAACAGACAGGGGGAGGGCAAGAATAGTATGGGAAATGTAGAAGCTAAAGAACTTATGTCACATGGACATGAACTAAAGGGGGGAAATGTGAGTGGGAGAGGGTGTGCAGGGTGGAGGGAATGAAGAGGGGAAATGGGACAACTATAATAGCATAATCAATAAAATATATTTTTTAAAAAAACAGTGATTGCATATGTAAGCCAGAAGACAGTAAAATACATCCCTAAGTTCCGAAAGAGAAAAAGAACTGTCGACCTAGAGTTTTATATCCAGTGAAAATCTTTTTTAGAAATAATGACAGAACACATGCTAAGGAGGAAAATAAAGCAAGAAATGTCATTAGCAAATGCTTGGAGTAGGGACCTCATTTTTAAGTAGAATGGTCAATGGAGACGTTTCTGGGAAGGCAACAATTATGCAGAGACTGCGAGTTGGTGAGGATGCAGCGTGCCGGGCAGGAGGCCCCGAGAAGGGTGCGTGCCCAACACGTGCGGGAAAGGGCAGGTAGGCCAGTGTGGCGGGAGCAGAGGGCCCAGGAAGAGAGGAGAAGGGCTGACCTCATGAATTTGACAGTAGACCAGACTGTTAGGTTTTACAAGAAGGATAAACATAAATCTTATTTGCTAGGACAATCCAAATTTATACCTATTGTCCTGATATTATTTTATTCTAAATAATGTTCTGGTTTGTTTGAGAAACTTCGTGGTAACCCTAATTACAGATCATTTAAAGGCCTATTCACTAATGAAATGGGGGCCCCTGGAGAGTTTCTGCCAGAGCCCTGACTCTGACAGGACTGCCTGTCGTGTGGAGGGCAGCAATGCGCGGGCAGGACGGGAGACGGGGCACCAGTTCGTTGCCTCTTGGACGAACCCGAGGGAGAGTGAGGGTGTCCTGGGTCACAAAGCAGCAGTGGAGCCAGTGAGAGGCGTCTGGGCTCAGGAAGGGTTTGGAGGGAGAGTGGCATACTGGGTGTGGGCTGTGGGAGGAACGGATGGGAAGGGGAGATCAGGAACCAGAGTCTGGATTGTGAAGTTGGTGGCGCCCTCTGGACAGCTAAGTGGAGACGTCAGAGAGCCAGCAGGTGGAGAGGTCAGAGGTTCAGACAGAGCTTCAGGCTAGAGAACAAGTGTGGCATTTAATTCCAAGAGACCGGACGAGCATTCCAAGTGTAAGTAGAGGAGAGACGATGGTCTGGTCGGAGGACGGAGCCCTGGGATGCTGCCGTGCTCCACGTCAGCCACCTGGCTGGACAGCAGCGAACACCAGAAGAATCAACCGGGGAGAGAGGACTGATCCCAGAGAACGTGTTGTGCCAGAAGCCACCGAGGAGGGTCTTTGCAGGAGGGGAGTGATCCTGAGGGAGGGTGGGCATGATTCACCGTCGGGTCTGGCATCTTTGGGTTTGGTCCTCGGCAGCCCTGACAGAGGACGCGTCTGTCCGCAGTGAGGGCTGAAGCCTGACTGCAGCAAATTAAAATAAAATGTTGCCTCTGTTTGCATGGTGTGGGGGGTTGTTTTAATTTGTTTTTTTTGTTTGTTTGTTTCTTTTTTCTTTTTCCTACTTTCAAATACCCTCCTTGGTCCTTGGGAAAAGCAAAAGACAAAGGCACCTTTTTCTAGAGACCTCTCCAGCCTACTTGGTACCGTGGCCGGCAGAGGGGCCCCAGAATGAGGGGATGAGGGCATCTCACAGCAACATGATAACTCACTTTGTATTTCTTGTCACGTGAGCTCCTGCAGCAAGGCAAACGCAATTTGGGGGCCGCAAACTCCACAAGGATACAGGACAGACTTCTCAAAGGACAAGACCTCCTAGAAATAACCCCTTTCGAGTGCCAATGGTCATGTGGTTGTCCTTAAAATTGCGAGATGGTGTTTGAAAACATCTTGGAGCAGGAAAGAAGCAGAGCAGCATGACAGCCTAGCTTTTGGGGATGAATTAGGGGAAAAGAAAGAATTCATCAAAGCTTTGCAGGGCCAGGAGCTCAGCACTGCTCCAGCAAAAAAGTGTTGGTAGGAAAAGAGAGGCCAGCTGGGAGCAGCGTGGCCAGTGCAGTCTGGGGCCTTTGCAGGAGGTATTGTACAGATGGAGACGGTCTGTCACTGGCTAGACACTGAGGCCAGCGGACCCAGGAAGCCCTGACTAGGAAGTGGCAGGGGAAATCCTGTTTATTGGGAGAGGTGGGCTCTAAGAGCCACTGCAGAGGTTGGAGCAAGGCAGCTATACTGTCCTGGAAATAAGAGGTAATAGGGAAGGGCATAGGCAGGTGGTCCAGCTTGCAAGAGGACTCACAAGTGAGGATGGATGGCATTTGTAAATGACAAGGACCTTGAGAGGTGACCGCAGGTAGTTAAGGTGTCGAAACGAGTCTCTCGCTTCTTCGCTCATTTGACTAACTGCTGAGACGCAGGCATCATGTGCAGCACTGAGAATCCCAAGGTGCGAAAGGTACCGTGTCCACAGGTGAGGTAGTCCCCCTCACCGCCATTCACTGAACAAGTGTGTGGCCCCCACTGCACAAAGCATGAGGGCCACAGTTGGGGAGCAAGGAGGTGGAAGCTCACTGAACCCCAAGTCCCAGTTGGAGGCACGCAGCTGGAGTCAGACTGATGGGCTCAGTGGGGTGTGGGTGGGAGGCCCTGAGAAATTTCCTGACACGAACCCTGGGGCGTGTGGAAGAGGGGAGAGGCCCTGGGAAGTGCAGGGAGCTGAGGAGTGTGGGAGTGCCCCCAGTCTGAGGGAAACGGGTGGGAGACACAGGCAGGGGCTGGGTCGGCAGCAGCGCGGTGAGGCGCCGAGAGGGAGGAGCGTCCACGCTCGCCGTGGTGTGCCGGCCAGGTCAGGCACCCTCTGTGAAGGCGTTCGTGTTTCCGAGTTTAGTGAGGATCTTTCAGTTTTAAAAATGTACTCACTGTAGAAAAATTGTAAAGCACAAAAAGCAGAAAGAAGAAAACAATCGTCCATTATTAGCATTCAGAAGTATCACTTCCTGATAATATATAATTTCCCTTCCATCTTTTTATCACTTTACATTTAAAGGGGATTTCCCACATTATTAAAAATTCTGTATAAATATTATTTTAAGCAATATCTAACATTCCGTTATGTGAAAGTACAATAATTTATTTAATCGTTCTCCCAGCACTGTGCCTTTAGGGTGCCTTCAATTTTACGTAAATATAAATAAAGCTGCGGTACACGTCGTGGGTATAAATCTGTGTTTGGGGTCATGCCTTCAAGACTGATTCCCATAATTAGAATGACTGGGTCAAAGGGCATGAGCGTGTTAAGGCTGCTGATCCTTCCTGCCAAAAGGCTTTCCAGCGGATGCTTCCCGTCTGCGCCGAAGCAGACAGCATTTACTCCCTACTCTGCAAAAGTGAATGCTGCAACTTAAAATTTGAAATCACTTAATCTTTATAATATTCCCATGAAAGATAAGGAAACTGAGACCAACAGGATTTTCTCACTGGCGTCAAGTCACACAGCTAGTAAGGCACAGAGACAGAGCCGCCACCAGACTTGGCTAACTCGAGAGCCATCTCGCCCTTCTCTCTGAGCAGGTAGGGGACTCTTCTGGAGAATCTTGAATCTGGAGAGTGACATGAAACACAAGGCCTCTTGGCCTGCCCTCTGAAGATAAACCAGCTGACACAAGAGAACCCTCTCTTCACATGCTGCTTCTCGTTCTTCGAGCACTATGAGCTGAAGACTGATGATGTGGAGTGAGGGGAAAGAAGAACTGAAAATGTAACGTAGGTTATTAATGTTAATGAGTAACATAAATGAGTTCATGTGAATCAGCTCGCAAAGAGGACCGACCGGCTGCAGTAGTTCCTGAACAAGGTCACGGAGCTCAAATCGTCGAAGGTCACTTCACCAGCACTAAGGTGGAGTCGTTCTCAGCTCGGCTGCGTCTCTGATTTCTCCCATTCCGCGTCTGCTTCCCAGACCCCACGGTCACAGGTAATGACGCCCAGGTCCAGGGTCAGCTCAGGATTTACCACAGGCTTCGGGCCAGATTAGCCACATGGATTTCATTTGCTGTCTTGAAAGACCCAAATTGGCCAATAATCTCACTGGTCACACATGGGAAGTGTAAGAAAAATAACAATCAGAACTACTATTTATTGAGTGCTTACTGTATGCCAGGAACTTAGAGAAAATGAACTCTGTCAGGCACATTTGGGGCCCCATAAGCAGTCCAAATTAAAGACAGGCTCCCTTGGGTGGAGTCCAAGACTGTTGTCAGCAGCAAAGAGGTGAACACTGCTTGCAAAGGGAGCTCAGTAATTTAAGTAGTCTGCCTCACAGCACTTTGAGTCATGCACACCGCTTCCCTAACTTGAAGAGCCCACTGGTACTAACCAGGAGACCCCATCCGACTCACGAGTAGTCGGTGACCGACACTTGCGTGTCTCAGGAAACACGGGCTGGTGGTGCTTTGCCCAGTGCGGTGTGTCTCCCCACTGCTGGGCCCTGCCTTCCAGCTCCTGCCTTCCTCCATACCCCCAGATTTTATCCTTTGCTCAGGTCAGTAAGAGAATGAACTCCAGAGACGCTCAGCGACCAAGCAGTGACCGCAGTGACCGTCCTTAAGGAGGCCAGGGGCACACTCGAGCTCATGGTAATTTTTTCACGACAGAACTCAAACTGGCAAATGGACTATCCTTGGAGAAAGAGTCTGTCCCGCACCAGGAGGGACAGGTGTGCAGGACGTTCCAAGTTCCAGGACTTCACTGCCACTCGGTGCTCATGAGTACACGCAGGTGACTCATGTACATTCACTCTCATGCAGGCGCGCCTCGAGGGTGCTGTGGCTCCCACTCCAGATCATCGCAACGAATCAAGTGCTGCAATAAAGTGAAGCGTCTTCCTTTTGCAGGTGGTGCAAAATTTATTTTAGAAAAAAGCAACAGCTGTGAAATGGAATCAAGCATGCAGTATAACCGGGTCTGCCTGCATTTACTGGAATATACTCAGGCAGTAATAGACTCTCCTTCCCTTTGTTGTATCAAATGCCTGTCTTCATACCTCTTTACTCACAGAAGGGAAAGTGACACTTGGACAGTCACTCCCCAAATACAAATTGGCAGGGAACAGAGAGGGATGCCCTCAGAGCAACTTGGTGTGTGCGTGAATACATACATACACCCATATGTGTACTTATGTGCGCATGCATTTATATGTGTGCCTGTGTGGGGAGGGTGGAGGAAAAAAAGAAGAGAGAAAGGCTGGACTGTGGAGAGGACTACATGGATGAACAGCATGGTGTCCTCTATCCTTAATAGACAACTATTTGCAGAGGCCCTGGCAATTTTAAAAGTGCACTTAGGTACCTTAAAAGAAAAAGCAATGTAGTTACAGCCAATATGCGTGCCCCCTGGCCCCTCGGCCCTGCCAGCCAGGCAGCAGTCAGTCTGGTAAAGTGTCCGTGGCAGTTCCTGTGGACAGATCACATTTCCCTCCTGTTTCCCTGATCCTCCCAATTGTCTGGTGCTGTTATGCTCACCCCTACTTCCTGCATCAGACATTTGGAGGGGCCTAGATTTTTCCCTGAAAATGGAAGTGTGGACGTTTTCCTTGTAGAGTGAGGGTGGTCGGTACCAGGCCAGCCTGTGCCATTTTGCCGAGACCTGCGTCCCACTGCCTACGTTTCCTACAGAAGCTAGTTCTCTCCCTCTGTAACGCCTGTGCCCATTCCCTACAGAAACTCAGCAATTGTCTTTTTTCAGTGATGCTACGGACCCCTGCTCTGTGCCGAGCTCTGGGGACCTTCGGGGATGCGCAGTCTAGACATGGAAGAGATAGCTCCACAGCAACCCACCACTGTGTGACACGACCAGTGAGCAAATAGTGTTCTGTGTGGGCAAAGAGAAGGGTTAACCCTGCCTGTGGGGGGTCAGGGAGGGCTTCGGAGGAAATGAAGTTTCAGTCGGAAGTTAAAGGGTGATTGCTGTTGCCTGGCCGATGAGGGCCACTAAGGCAGAGCCTACAACAGGACAGGGTAAAGAGGCAGGGAGCGTGGGCTGGAGGGCCTGGACCCCTGAGAGCGCCGATGAGCACATAAGTTGGGAAACTAGGCAGGGGTCAGGTCTTAAAGGCTTGGAGCCGACAGAAGTTGAGGAAGGCTCTTTGCCATGAACTGCTGCTTATAGAGGCCTTAGGTCAGGGAGTGTCATGTACCATTTGTAGCTAGGACGTTTGGGGCCCCAGCAGTACTGGGCCATTTGAAAGACACCTTGTTAGCCAGTTCTCAGGAGATGGACAGGAAACACTAGGTGTGTGGTCAGAGAAGGGACGAGGCCCGAAAGGCCTTTGGAAAAGGGTCATGAATGAACAGCTTCTCTGTGCTTTTGTCAGTGTAGTCACTAAAGGGGGATTGAAACCTTTTGTAAAAAAAGGCAATGAGGCTTTCTAAGCTTGGATGAGCTCACAGTTTCAACTAATCACCCCACTCCAGGGGTTTGAAGCAAGACTTCTGCAAACTTCTTTGTGAGGTGGTGCCTTAATTGTAGAATTTCTGAAAACAGATGTTTCCTAGAGAAAATGCACAGAGGTGGCAGATCTGGAATTTCAAGAGCAGGCCACAGGCAGCCAGAAGAGTCCCAGGCTCTGAGAGGTTGCTGGATTGTTAGAGTGTGAATCTGTGTGAGGCCTACTGTGCTGCTTTCGGGGCCCACACCCATGGAAGGGGCGGTTCCATGGCTGCAGCTGTTGACAGAGAAAAGAGGGATATGCAGCTGCTTCAACTTTTGACACATTGCTGCGGGATGGGAATGGGAGGCCATTTAACTTCCTCTCAAGTCTGCCACTTTGCCTTCTGAATTGTGCAATTGAAAAGGTCACACAGAGAAAGAGGCCCCAGCTGCGAAAGTGTTTCCCAGCAGAGAGTCAGGGCATTGATATGCGCCAGTATCAATTAGGTTCAGTCCGAGCCTCCCCAGTGAGCTTGGAGCAAGGTGGGTGATTGTCACAGATGCTACATGTGTCTGAAGACACAGCATTATTGCCATCAGTAAGAAGGAGTTAGCAAGTTTATAAATTGTGCTTTTGGTAATAATTCCATTTTTAAAGGTATTGTTTGTTTAATAAAGGCCTTAACCACCTGGTCATACAAATAACCGAGATGAAGCATTTGTGGAGTCTGCTTCCTTGATTAAAAAGCATTGTGAGAGTCACCCTGACTTCACGGAAAAGCGAGTGTGTTCCCATGTGCTAAGGGCTGTGGTCCCAGGCACAGAGTTTGCACACGCAGAGCAGCCTTTCCTGAAGTCTTCCAGAGCCTCCAGGCCTGTGGCAGTCCTGCACGAGAAGGGTTTTACGTGTGAATCAATTCGAGAAACGCTGTGTACTATGTGCCCGTGGTGGAGGTTCACAAGGCCCACTGGCCCAGTAAAGACTCTATGGCATCCCACACTCAGGAGGCCTGGTTGCCTTTGTAGGATTTAGCATTTCCCAGCCTTCTAGTCCACAGAGCCATTGTTTGCTTGGGGGGAAGAGGCGGGGGGTCAGTTTTGAACATTTTTTAAAATCCTGCATATTCAAAACAACTTTAGGAAATGCTGATTTGGAAAATTCATACATAAATAGTAGGATTTATTGATTTGTCCATTATCCTTTGGCAGTGTTGAGCCAGCTCACCCTTAGTCAGAATCTGTACGAGTATGCAGCATCGAGTATACAAAATGAGTCATGATCTCTGTCTCCAAACTCCTCCTCTTATCTAGACGCTGTCACCTTCATAATTCCCCACATCCACCCAAGCAAAACTGATCTGACCATGTCAATTTTTTTTCTTCCACCTGTCTGTGTACCTGTATCCACACCGACGGCTGCACTCTGAAGCGTGCTTCTGTCCACACGTGGGTTACATCCCATGTAAACCAGTGAACCCATGCAGAACCTGTGTGCTCCACACACCAGCCCTGGTTAGGTGGAGTGTGGCCAAACTCCCAGCTGGCCGGTATGTGTCCTTCTACGTGGGGTGTAAGTATAGCTTGTCTGGCTCAGGTGCAGCATTACTGATCTCCATCTGTGGTCTGAATGAGGCTTTGCTGCCTGCATATCAGGCCATAAACTCACTGGATGTTCTCCCTCGTCCTCTCCATACTGCAGAGGACATTTATTAGTGCACCTATGAGCCATGGAAGCCAGCTGCAGGTATTTAGCTTCCATGGTTAGGGCTGGACATCAAATGGTAGAATAGAAATGTTTGCTTCCTACAGCACCTTATCTTTCTCCAAAATCCAGCTACTGTGTTTTGGCTAAATGTTTCTCTGTCTGCTCCAAATAAAGCCCTTCTTCCCAAATTGTTTGCAAAGAACTCCTCCTACTTCGTGCATTTCCTCACCACCATTTGCTGCAGGCTCTTGCCAGGCCCCATCCGGACTCAGGCCCCGCACTCCCGGGCACTGCCTAGTCACCACATCTCATTGCCTCCTCACAGTTTTATCTTTCCACCTCATCAGAGGTTTCTGGAAGATTCTACTCTGCTGGCTTGCAGGACGCTGAATTCTCCTGGTTCTCACACATACTCCTTAAGACAGCTGGTCCAGTCTCTATTCTCCACATGGAATGCTTCCACTCATGTATCTCGCTTCTTCCCAACTGCGGAGTGTAATGCTGCAGGAGCAACCCAAAACTGTGGCCTTTCCCAAATATTTCTGTGTCTCTAAATGGAATTGTAAATTTCCTAGGTCAGCTGAAGTTACATATCAGGATTGCCTTGGACTCTCCAGTCTCCCTGGCCTCCCATGGCGGCTGGGACTGAGTGGTGTATCAGGAAGCATAAAGGCAGATCCGTAAAGGATGTTTACTGCACATCTCTTGGTTTAAGCTGTGAAGCTGTCCCGCTATTTTTTATATTATTTCAAAGTGCTCCTTGGCTTTGTTGATATGTATGTTATTATTGCTTAAGAGATGTATGTGCTTTATTGGAGCCCTCTGTTTTCTGCGATTCTAGTGGCCATCCTATGGCAGTAGTCGTGTCTGTCAATGACTTTGTAAGCCTAGACCAGAGGTTTTACTCACTGCCTGGCTCAACCATGCACTGGATTTTTGAGAAGAGTAAGATTTTGTTCTGACTTTATAATCACCTCATTGGAAAGAAAAGCCATAAATCTGAAATGTTTAAATAACTGTTTCTGAAATTACTTAATTAAATCCAGAAACGTGTGGTTGGGATACATACTTCAAGTATAGGAAGAGAGGGAGGGGTCAGTACTGGTTGGAGGCAGTGTGAAAGATCCCCCGAAGATGAGGCTCGGAGTGGAGATGAAAGATGTGTAACATTGAAGAGAGCGGTAACGGGAGACAGGGAAACTCGGACTGTGGCTGCTCCCTCCAGAGCGGAGGGAGACAATGAGCTAGACCTGGCAGGGCAAGAGGCATCTCCGTGCATGGAGGTGAAACCCCCAGAAGTTACCGACACCAATGCCAGCTGGGCGTTGTGTTGGGTACTTTCACAACCAGCAGAGGAGGCCTGGGTGCGAGGTGTCCCAGCCTGTGGGAAAGGAAGGTGCTGCCCTCCCTGCCAACCACTGCCCTAAAAATAGGACCTCAGAAAGGGCTGGCGTTGGGAGTAGTTCTTAGATTACACTACCTTCCATGTAAATCAACTGGCAGGCATTTAGTTTTGCAAATGAGAACAGTGAGCCAGTGTTTTGTAGCTCTCCACCTCTTCCCTGGCTCCTTCACTCTCCCCTTTTAAATGGAAATGGAGAGATGGAAATGAGGTCTGGGTGATGCATAGGATCTCTATTTTCAGAAAAGACAAACAAGGTCCCCGGATGGGAGTCTCCTAAGGGATGAAAGACTGAAAATAAATTTAAACATCACTAAGTTGGGAAGTAATAAAATAAGACAACCAATATCACACCCGTAAACTTAATTCACTTGACGATGATGTGGAGGGAGCATCACTGAAAGAACATGAAAGCCAAGGAAACAGGGAAACTTCCAGAGAAGCCCAGGAGATGATCCTGAGAGGTCTGAGCTCAGGGGTCCAGAAGGTCGGCCACAGGGGTGGAGGGGCCAAGGATGAACGCACAGCGGTGGGACTTAGGACAACAGGGTCAGGGAGGCCAAGGCTGGAACCAGTCAGGACTCTTGAGAGAAGGGCAACTAGATACCTAGGGTGTCTCGTTGGCCTACAGGTAAGCAGGCAACAGACCAAGTGGTCAAAGCAGCATGTGCATTTGAGGAGCAGGAATCCTGGGTTTGGGGCCCTAATCATGTGACACCAGACAAGCGACTGAGCCTGTGTTCCCAGCTGTACATGAGGATGAAAGCACCTCCCTCAGAAGGTTGCTATGAGTATTAAAAGTATTAAAGGGGCACATACGAGGTATATGTACATATAACATGTGTTTTATGTAGAGCGAATGTTCCAGAAATAGAGGTTGCTCTTCCTCCCCCTCCTCTTCATACCATCTTTATTATCCTTTACAGCAAGAAGAAAGAGAGGAAAAGGTCAGGCCTACTCCTCGGGACCCCAAGAATAATGCCAATATTATCAATGAGAAACAAGGATTCTACCTTTTCCTGGGTGGCAATTGCTTTTTACCTGAGAAAAGTTCAAAATACCAGGGTAGAGCAGCACCAGCAGCCCGGGAAAGTGAGGAGGCGGAGAACCCAGGCATTGAGATGAGGCTGGGCTCCCGCCAACACTAATGTGAGCCGGCTGGCCCCAGAACGCCAGGGAGAGACGCTCCAGTGCACTCCCCTGGCAACTTCTTCCTGAGCTGCCACAACCTTCTGGTCACTTTTATGACTGTCCCCACTGGACACAGGCGCCTCAAGGCAGAGACTGTATCTCACGTACTCTTCCTTCCCAAGTCCCAGCACAGGGTCTGGCCCAGAATGGACACACAAATACAAGTGTGCCGACTGAATGAGAGACCAGAGGATCCGCAACAGACGAATGTCTCATTTTCAAAATGGAAGCAGGGTCAAATTTAGGAGCTACAGACACCTAAGCTTGATGTTATTTCAAAAAAAAGAAATCTTGCCCTGGCCAGGGTGGCTCAAGTTGGTTGGACCATTTTCCCCTAAACCAAAAGGCCATGGTTTCATCCCTGTCCAGGGCACATGCCTAGATTGTGGGTTCAGTCCCTGGTCTGGGCACTTAGGAGGAACAACTGATGTTTCCCTCCCCCTCTCTCTCCCTCCCTTTCCCCTCTAAAATTAATAAGCATGTCCTCTGGTGAGGATTAAAAAAAATAAAAAACTCTGGGAGAAACGTAAATAGCTGGTTGGAAAAATCTGCAATTCATCTAGAAATGATCAGGAAATTTGAGCTGACCATTAGAAACCACTAGTGTGATGAAAAGATTTAAACAGTGAATCCAATTGTATATTGCATTAATAGAAATACAGGGCCCTGAGCAATCACAGTGCTCCCGAGTTTTGCTGGTCAGACCACATCATGTTCTGTTCAGAGCCGCTTATTTTACGCAGAACTCTGGTGAACTAGAAAACACCCACGGGACGTGACTGGGACCAGGCACTCGGCTTCCTGTCAGATGAGCACGTGTGGCAGCCGTCGCGGTTTGACCTGGAGAGCAATGGTAGAGGCAGGCAGGAGGCGACACCCTCTTCAAAGCTCTGGAGCACAGGCGCTGCTCTCCTCTGTACCACTCACAGTCACAGAGCCGGGGCTCGCGGGCAGACTGAGGGGGCCCACGTTCAATCCACCGTGAGGAAGAATTTCCTAGAAAATAGAATTGTGCTGCCTCCGGGTGCAAAGAGTACCCTTCACTCCAGCAGTGGCTGGATAACCTGCTCGGGGAAGCCGTAGGGCAAGAGGCTCCAACTGGGTGGTCTTCAACCCCTAGCATCCATGACAGTCCCACTTCATTCATCACGAGTAGGATTGACTCTCAACAAGAAATCTGCCCAGACCAGGGCCTTTGTGGGGACGAGCACATGGAGGCTCCACTCACATCGTTTTCCTGCCAGCTGCTTACGGTAGCCTGCACCTGCAGCAGGGGTTCTGAAGGGTTTACCGTCAGTTCAAAGTAAGTTTCAACTTGTCACCAGGGAGTGGTCCATCTATAACTGCTTCTAATTATTAGAAGATAATTTGTAAGTGAGAGAACTGATTCACCCTGCCTCATACGATGTCATGGCAAATGTCGACTAATAGGAACTGCAATCTGAGATTTCTTGAATTCCTCAAAATCCTGTCTCAAATTGCTCTCCTCAGTTGTTTTTAGAACATTTAGTAGCAATCTATACCTTTTAAATAAAATCAGATACAAGCCAGAAATAAATTAGTGGAAGTACATGAAATTAGACTATCATTTTTCTTAAATTTTTTTAGTTTAAAATTTTTCCATCATCATTTAGTTTGTGTTTTTTTTTCAGTAAATTCCCATTGCCTGTCCTTTTTCTTCTTTTTCCCCTCTCTTGCTTTCTTTCTTCTCCTTTTCCTCTAAGAATTTCAATTTTTTAAACTTTCTCAGGACTCAATTAACATCACTTAAAAAAATGTTTGTCAGCCCAGTGAAGTCGTGGAGCTGTTGCATTTAATACTCAGCCGAATCCTGGAAACCAAATCTGTAGCCAAACATTTGGCTTTGGTTTAGAGGCAGAAGTCGAAAAAGGGAATTGACATGCAGGTGTGGTGCAAAGCTGGTCTTAAAAATACAGATGTTATTACCTCTGGGCCCCAGGGGCCTGGAACAGAACACAGCGAGCCACCCCCAGAGGTGAAACAATGGTCATAAAATGGTTTCTCGATTTGTGAGTTTTGCTGAGCTGTCTCTTTGCAACATTTAGTGACTATTTAATAACACTAACAGTTCTTTGAGCTAAATTGCTAACATTTGGGGAGCAAGGTTATGTAAAACAAAATTGAATTATGAAAACAATTTTCTAGTTAGCTCTGGCATTTCTTTATTTCTGTTTATCTTTTTCCTGAAAGGAGCCATTTACCAGTTCCTCAGCTGGCGTGAGTGGGTGTCCACAGACCCCAGACGGTTGGCGCACACCTCTGAGCAGCAAGGGCTGTCATGTCCTGCCTCTGGTCCCAGCCCAAAGCTCGGAACACATTCAGTCGTGGACAGATCCAAATCCAAGCGCCCAAAGTGGTCTTTTGAAGAAAACCGTGATGCTCATTGAACCTGGTTTTCATCAAACTTCTCTCTTAGACTAGTGCTGTTGGAAGTGGTCTTATGTGGATATAGAAACAGCGTGAATTTAAAGACAGGGGCACTTTCTAGTAAAACAGAAAATATGCACACCGTAAAAGCAAGCGATGCCTCTTGTAGGATATACGTCAGGGCAACCCTCCGTATGTGCCCAGCAGTTACAGTGCGTGAACTAGATGCATATGGGCCCGCGTGGGGAGATCTCAGCAGCAACACAGTGAAGAACACAAGCTGCTGAAGACACGTTGTGACGGTGCAAATTTTTTAATAAAATACAAAATCTACAATATAGGAGCATGAGTAGACCCCAGCCTCAGCAATTGTCTCCAGGGAAGGGACTGGAGGGAGACCCAAAGGCTCTTCAACATCCTCGATAATGTTGTGTTTCCCTGGAAAAGAAAACATCTAAAGCACACTTAACAAAAATTTAATTTAAAAGAGTAGTTGGGTATAATTTTCTATACTTTCCTGCATCTTTGCATATTTTACAAATTAAAAATTAAGCCCAAACAAGGATTTAAACAAAAAGAACAGGAGCACTGTTGAGCACCCTGGTGTCCTCTCCCAAACCCAGAGGAGCGTGGTGGTCGGCCTCTGGGGAACCAGCCCAGGGAGCAGGAGAGCTGTGCTCGGACCAGCTCAACTTGTCCCCTCCCTGCAGCCTGCTCCGAAGATTCCGTAAATGCTTGCTATTTCATGACTTAACTTCCTGGTCACATGCTACTTACCCAGCACAAATTTTTAACCCCGCTTGGTAATACTATAAATTGAAATTTCCATTTTTTCCCCTATTGATTGTGTCACCTTGAAGCTCAAGTCCTCTCTTCTTTCTGTACATTACAGTCACACGTACAGACCCCACAGGACACAAAGGCGAATGGCCCAGCCCGCCTCTGTTCCAGGGGGAACTTTGGTGAGTGCGAGTACCACACATGGAGGGAAGTCTGTTCGACAGCAGCAGTTTATTTCCCCAGCTAATTCGGTTAACGCCTGGTTGGAAATACCCACCGAGTTTTGAGGCTATTTGAATGTTTCTTGGCATTGCTTTTGTTCAGCCAGTATCACACACAGCTCTTTAGAAACGCGTGTGCAATCCCAGATGTCAGCTGAAGAAAAGCATCGGGGCACTGCCGGAGCATGGAGGCTGTGATTGGAGGCCTCGGGGCAACCTGGGAGGAGGGTGGAGAGGAGACAGCCCAGCGTTGGAGGTCAGACAGGGGGCTTTAGGGCCCACTTTACTGCCTGCGAGGCCTGGGAAAGTTACCTCACATCTCTGATCTTCTGTTTTCTCATCCAAACAAGGTCAGTAATACCGATCTCATGATGTTGTTAAAAATTGCTTGGCATAAGCAATGTAAAATGCTTACTCTGGCACCTGACATTGTTGGCATTGGAAAGCACAGCTGTGGTGTTTCTTCCTTGTCCCTGACAGAAGACAGGCAGAGACATGAGGATGCTACACATAAGTGTCAGGTGATCTATGTGTGATGATGGACGTAGAAAAACACTGTCCAGCTTTGTTTCCATAGGCACACCAAGGTTTTGCCTGGGGATTGTAACCATCTCCATGCCCTTTACCCAACAAAGGTCATCTCCTTTGCTTGGTGACTTGTCATCAGGAGGATATCAAGGTTAGCTCATTGTTCCAGCCAAATAGCTCAGCGGAAGCAACCCCACCAATAGTTGTGGTATCAAATGGTACAATTAGATCTACAGATTCTGTGTAAAACCTTGTATAAGCCTTGAAAAGTGAAGCCTTGGAGTGGATAGATTCAGCCCCCTCCTACCCCGCCCTCCCGCTGACATCCCTGTAGCCTAGACTCACTGCCTAGTGACCAGTGTTGCTAGCCCTCAGATGGGGTGGAGGGTTGAAAAGGTTAACAACCAGTGGGGCCAGCTTGTGGCCAGGAGTCCAGCCTGTTTTCCAGTCTTACTATTGGCCACTCCCTATCTCATCATCTTGAGCAAATCACTTATTTGGCTTGAAATGTCTTCATCTTTAAAAATGAAGATGGCCCTGGACGGTGTGGCCTGCTTGATTGGAGCATTGTCCTTTAACTGGAAGGTTGAGGGTTCAATTCCTGGTCTGGGCACATGCCTAGGTAGAAGGTTCGATCCCCAGTCTGGACACAGATAGGAGGCAACTAACTGATGCTTCCCTCACATTCATGTATCTCTCCCTCTCCATTCCGCTTTTCCTTCTTGTTTCTCCAAAAAGCAATGAAAAAAAATTGTCCTCAGGTAAAAACTAAAAAAATAAAATGAGGATATAGATGATTACAAGACTTCTTGTTCTTTGCATATGTGTTAGTGATACTAAAATACACTTTTTCCCCACATTTTAACATCTAGGAAGTCCGGATGTCACTTAAAGTTGATAGCAATTCAGATTTCTGTTAAATACAGTATGAAATTCATGACAAGTACTAATAACCATACTATTTTATTAAGAGTTTCTACAGGAAAAAATGAAAACTTCTATCGAAATACAGACTGGAAACAAGAGTTTACAATCCAGGTGACTCAGTGGAGACTGTTCACAGAAGAAACAGCGCAGAGCCGCTCAGACGGGCGTCCGGGAGGAGGCCCGTGGGGACGGCCCTGAGGGCCTCTCGGCCCTGAGGCCGTGGCGCTCTGCCCCACAGGCTTTTGGTTTGCTATTCCATGTGCTCACTAAGTAGCTGCAGAGCATTCTGGAAAAAATAGAAGGTGTTTTGTGGGAAGACTTAGTGATATTGTACCTATTAAATAATTACATGTAAAATTTCATTGAGGTGTTAAGTTATTGATATTGATTAGCTGAATGTTGCCATAAATGTCACACATTATTTACTTTCTAATAAATGTGTTTGGACACTAAAACTATATTCAAAAAAGACATTTTTTAGAAGCTCAAGAGTTATATGCTGTGAGCATAGTGCCATCTAAGAAAAAATATTTATTTTTCGTGCTTCGGATAAATGGAGGTTTCATGTTAATTCATACCCTAGTAAAAGAGGATATATTACTGTATTGAATTGATAATGACTTTTTGTTGCTCTTGACCTTGTGTGCATAAAATGAAGCCTCTAGTTACTTGTGGCTTCATAATGACTTCCCTGTCGCTTGGTTTATCAGGCCTTCATGATGATCACCACACACGTGGTCTGTAGTCTGTCTCTCCGTGGCAATTTGCATGGCTGACAACTGAAGCGATTTTGAACCTGACTATGCCAGGAATGAGGCCCAGAGGTGTGGTGTGGTTGCTCGTAGTAATTCCCAATGCCAAAATCTGGGACCAGTTATCCAAAGAGCCACATTTGAGGGCTGGCTTTGATTTCCTAATTGACAGTAGGAATCCTAGTTTATCACATATGCCATGAATTTGTTAGTCTGAAGGAACTAATCAAAACGCTGTTTCTATAAACATTTTCATTGATTCATCATTTCTGAAATCATGCAGTTTATGAGTCGGTCCTATTCTGGGTAACAGCAATTACTTATGAAAGCTGCTAGATAGTTTCTGTCAAGCTTAATTAAACATTTTCTGCAAGGAAACTTCTTAAAGAATTTGTAAACTGTCGCCTGTTGATACCATGTCCCAAATATTACTCATAAAATGGAATCTCTACCCGTAAAAATAACAGAGGCATCAGACCTCCAAATCTGGAAGCCAGTTGACTCCTTTTAGACAGATTCCATGTGTCTCATTACCTCATGACAGCTCAGCATTTGGTCTTGTGTATTATTTATGAGTGGGATTCACTTTTTTTCCTAGCGTGTTCTAAATCTTTTTTTGAATGTATGCTCTACTTTTTACTACCATTCTTTCATAAATTTTAATGATGTGAAAAGTACCTAAGGACCAGTGGAGAGGCTTATAACAGCAACCTTTGTAGGAAGCCCTGATAAAGAACTTCCTTATCAGGGGAGATTTTTGTCCCAGTTATGCAATTGGAGGAAAATCTAGAACTTTAGGGATGCCTTGGACTGTGCAGTACTGGAAATAGGGGAACGTTGGGCTAAGTGAATGCTCAGGACAGGAGTAGCTACAGGCTTAGATTGAGGGGAAGTTTGTTTCCTGGGGTCCACTCTGAGCTGGGCAGGGTTTGCACTAATAAAGAAAATAAGTGACAGCACTCCATAAAGAACTTTGAGCTGAGGGGTGATGTAATGAAAGCAATATTTTAAGAAAATTAACTCGGTAGCATTGTGGTATTGGAGGAAAGGGGTAAGGATGAGGAACACCAAGAGGCAGGAAAATAAGTTTCTATTAAAAGAAAAAAAAAATCAGCTGTGGCTGGTATGGCTCAGTGGATTGAGTGCTGGCCTATGAGCCAAAGGGTCACTTGTTCGATTCCCAGTCAGGGCACACGCTTGGGTTGTGGGCCAGGTCCCCAGTAGGGGGTGCATGAAAAGCAACTGCACACTGATGTTTCTTTCCCTTTCCTTCTCCCTCCCTTCTCCTTTCTAAAAATAAATAAATAAAATATTTTTAAAATGTATTCATTTTAAAAAAGAAAAAATCAAGGAGTAAGGTGATAACTGAGGAAGGTAATACCTAAGGCCACCAGAGCGGTGTCAGCATCACACCTTTAATAAGAACAACAGCTGCCATTTACTAACGCATTGTGCCAAGTGCTTCACATACATTATGTCACTTATTCATCACAACAGCCTGATGAGTAAGTACTATTATTAATCCTATTTTCTAGACAAAAGAAAAGTTAAATGATTTACCCTAAGTGATTGGTAGAGCTAGAATCTCAACCTAACCCATCTGATACCTGGGCCTCTGCTAAAAAGAGGGACATTAGAAATATTTGAAAGGCAGAAATGAGAATCAGTCAATATTTTGCTTAGCACTGTACTTGGTATTATGACATCTTAAGGTATTTTGTCATAAGAGTTTAAAACCTAACCAGAGAATCAAATTCTACAACACAAAGCAGACAGATGTCATCAGTTGGGTTCCCCAGGAAACACAGTTGGAAACTGTGCGCACGGGGCTTGGTGGGGAGGGAGCCGGGGAAACACCCAGGGCAGGGGAAGGCTGTGGGAATGGGTGGAGGTAATGGAGACCTCAGCTGATCTTACAGGGAGTTCTGGGGCTGGAAGGACCGCTCAGAGCTGTCCCAGTAAAGGCAAGGGACAACTGTATACCCCTCCATCAAGCAGTCGGCAGATGCTCGCTGTCCCCAGGGAGGGCAGGTGCCCCCAGGAACACAGCTGCCTTGTGCTGATGACAGGTCCCAGGAGGGGCCCTGGGAGTCTCCAGCCTCTGTCCTGCAGGGAGCCCAGACAACACGCTGCAGCAGCCACTACACAAAACATCCGAACACACATAGTTTTGAATGATCTCCTCTGCAATGTGCAAACACCTTAAGTTGCATTTTAGAGGACTACTTTCCTTTTAAACTGCTGTTTGGTGGGGAGGAGATGCCCAGTAAATCTGTCGGTGCATTTCTTAGCCATGGAATAGTGGCCTTCGTTCTCAACAAAAATAACATGGAAGGCATTTGGTGTGTGACTTAATTGAAACACTGTGTTTTGGACCCATTTGGTGTTAATGTGTAAATCCAATACTGTTTTCACACCTACTCTCTTTTTTATGATGCCTTGTTTAAGTGAAAGTCTAGTCTGGATTTCTTGTTTCAGACTAAAGACGGAGCACAGGCTATCACCACCGGCCAGGAATCCAACTCATATGGTATTGTTAAGTCATCCTTCAAGTCCCTCAAAAACCCTTTGCCAGGCTTGCCCTCAGACAGCAGCTGTCTGAACAGTGGCATGTGCCAGAATCACTTAGGGAAAAGTCCATTGTACCACTGCCGATCTGGACACACACAGAATACAGGCATAGCTGAATTTTATCTCCCAAAGAATCTGATTCCTGGTGCCTCGGGCGGGATCCAGTCATACTTTTTTCTTTTTTAACAGTCTTTAAGATTCACCAGAGTTTGAAACCCCTTTCTAGTCAGCTAGTGAAAACCTCTGATAAATCAGTCTGTTCTGTGGGGATCTTTGGAAATGAGATTTATAGAGCTTCTTCAACTTCCTCTTCTTTATTTTAGTTACCTTATCCATTGCTCATTAATGAATATGGTCCTTGTGTTTATCTTGATAGATAGCAAATAAGTGGGAAAATGCAAACAGGGGCCTGTTCTCTTTTATTCATTTGTGCAATGAGCCTTATTTGAGCAGGTGCTATATTCCAAGCACTCCACAAAATGCTAGGAGTGCAGAGACAGGAAGATTCAACCTCTGCCTGCAGATATGTCACTGTCTGGGGAAGGGGCAGAGACTGCGAGATGACACAGTGCTAATGCAGAGATTAACACAGGGGCTGTGAAAGCACAGACCTGCAGTCCCTAAGTCCTGTACTGAGAGTCAAGGAGGGCTTCCTGGAGGAGGTCTAGGGGACTCTGCAGGACTGAAAATGGGTAAGTCAAATGTGGTGTTTCCATCCATAATTGTGGCACATCTTTCTACTTACTTAGTCTTCCTTTGTATCCTTTAAGAGGATTTGTATACATTTTTTCTGTAAAGATCTTTGAACTTAATTCCTAAATAATTCATAATGTTTGATGCTCTTGTGAGGAGTATGTTATCTTTTGTTCTTTTTCTGGTTGGTATGTTGGATATAGAGAACTACAGTTGACCTTGGTATAGTATCTTGTATCTTACAACTGGGCAAATGTCTAAGTGTAGATACACATAATATCTACAAACAATGGCAGTCTTGTGTCATCTTTTCCAGCCCTTATATTTCTTATTTTCTTTCATGTGTTATTGCACTGGCCAAGACCTCCGTATGTTACTGGAGAGCAGCGGTAATTGTGAGCATCCTCACCTTCTTCCAGACCATAAAGGGAATGTGTCTCAGTTTTCTCTTCTGAGAGTGACGTAGTCTGGGGGCAGGTGATGACAGATAACCATCTGCAGTTTCAGGAAGTGCCCTTCTAAGGTTTTCTAAGAATGCTTTATCTTAAATATGAACCACACGTTAACAAATGCTTGATCTAAACTGCATCTTCTGAGATGCCCATATTGGTTATTTAGAACAACAGTCCCCAAGTTTTTTGGCACCAGGGACTGGTTTCTTGGAAGACAGTTTTCCCACAGATGGGGATGGGGGGTGGCTTTACAGCCTGCCAACAGATGCAGCTTCGTTGTCACTTTCCACCTGTTTTGTTTTTTTTCAGGGCAAGCATGTGCCCTTTATTTTTTTCCATCTTTATGTATATTTTATTGATCATGCTATTACAGTTGTTCCATATTTTTCTCACCTTTATCCCCTCTCCCCTGCACCATTCCTCCCTCCAATATACCCGCTTCCCCTTAGTTCATGTCCATGGGTCACACACGTAAGTTCTTTGTCCTCTCCATTTCCTACACTATTCTTAACCTCCCCCTGTCCATTTGGTACCTACCTGTGGGGGAGCTTTGCCCGCAGATCCCCCCCGCCTGCCACAGGTGAAAATAAGTCTACCAAGACATGATCTGCTTGGGGAGGAAAGGTGGCTGATCTCTCGAAGGAGAAGGACCAAGAGCCTTTTCCTCAATGGCTTTTATTGGGTTGGTTTACACAGGAATTCAGGTAAAGCTCATTACTCTTTGCCCGGAAGTAAGGATCAAATAACAAGGAACTTTGAGGGCCTATTTTGAGTCAGGGTCAGATAGCTAAAGAACAGTAAAAACTTTAAGAAACAAACCTACTTCTTGTTTGGACCCTTATCATTCAATTGAGAGCATTCTAAACAAAGCAGGTTTCACAGGATTTTACATATTCTTTCTTAAGCCTGATTGCCTGGGGAACCCACCCTTTTCAACACAGGGCTGCACCACCCTCTGTCATTGTTTCAGGTTTAGGTGGAGCAAGGGAAGTAAGGCAGCCAAGAAATTAGGAGTTTTCTCACAGACCATGAGGACCCAGGCTTTATCAAAGCCAAGGGGTGAAGGTCCATCACCCCCTTTTGCCATAGCCCCCAAAGCCTTTCCTTGGGGGCCTCCCACATGATTGTGCCTGTCTTAAGTCGTTCCCCCCTTGGGGAATCTTACCAGTCATTGGCTAACCGACCAAGCATTGGGGACCAGGCAGGATAGCACTCCTGCAGAGAGATAAGCTTTTGTCTCCTTGCTGGCTTACAGTTCCAAGGTCATTCCCTCAGCCTTAGCCTTGGCGGGGGTTACAGCTTCTGATACCAGGCAGGGCGGTTCCCAACACCACCATTTATGCTTCTTTTTCCCTGTAACTTTTCCCCATTCTCCCCTCTTCTTCTCTGCCCCTCTCTGCTGATAACCCTCCATGTGATCTCGATTTCTGTGATTCTGTTCCTGTTCTAGTTGTTTGCTTAGTTTTTGTTTTTGTTTTTTATGTTCAATTGTTGATAGTTGTGAGTCTGTTGTTATTTTACTATTCATATTTTTTATCTTATTCTTTTTCTTAGATAAGTCCCTTTAACATTTCATATAATAAGAGCTGGGTGATGATGAACTCCTTTAGCTTGACCTTCTCTGGGAAGCACTTTTTCTGCACTTTCAGTCTAAATGATAGTTTCGTTGGATAGAGTAATCTTGGATGTAGGTCCTTGCCTTTCATCACTTTGAATACTTCTTTCCAATCCCTTCTTGCCTGTAAGGTTTCTTTTGAGAAATCAGCTGACAGTCTTATGGGAACTCCTTTGTAGATAACTGTCTCCTTTTCTCTTGAGGCTTTTAAGATTCTTTCCTTATATTTAATCTTGGGTAATGTAATTATGATATGCTTTGGTATGTGCTTCCTTGGGTCTGACTTCCCTGGGACTCTCTGAGCTACCTGGACTTCCTGAAAGTCTACTTCCTTTGCCAGGTTGGGGAAGTTCTACATTACTTTTTCAAATAAGTTTTCCATTTCTTGCTCTTCCTCTTCTCTGTCATCCCTATGATTTAGATGTTGGAAAATTTAAGGTTGTCCCAGAGATTCCTAAGCCTCTCCTCATTTTTTTTAATTTTTGTTTTTTCATTCTATTCTGGTTGAATGTTTATTTCTTCCTTCTGTTCCAAATTATTGATTTGAGTCCCAGTTTCCTTCCCTTCACTGTTGGTTACCTGTGTATTTTGTTTTATTTCACTTTGCATAGCCTTCATTCTTCCTTTATTTTACATCTCAATCAATTCTGTGAGCATCCTGATAACCAGTGTTTTGAACTTTACATATGATAGGTTGGCTACTCCTTATCACTTAGCTTTTTTTTCTGGAGTTTTGATTCGTTCTTTCATTTAAGCCATATTTCTTTGTCTCGGCACACCTGTTGTATTGTCACAGGGGAGCCTTAGCTTTCACCAGGGCAGGACAACCCAGGTTGCTGCGTTGTGGCACTGTATGTGGGGGAGCATTCAGAGAGGGAACGCTCTTGCTCAGCTCTTGCCTGGCTTTCAGTCACCTCCCCTGCTTCCCACAAGTGGATTGTGCCCTTTCTGGTGCTGATTCCCAGGTGGGAGGGTTTGTGTATGTCTAGAACCCTGTGGGTCCCTCCAACAGACTCTCCTGTGAGGCTAGGAGTTTCTCCCACTGCTGCAACCTCCACAGGTTTTTGCAGCCAGAGGTTTTGAGGCTTTATTTCCCAGCACTGAAATCTTGGATTGTGTTGTCTGTCTCACTCCCCAGTTACTCATCCCAGCTTATCCTCACACAAATGTGGGATCGCCCACTCCACCAGCAACTGTCTCCCCCACCCTGGTCTGCCAGCTGCTGCCCTGTCATTCACCCTCGCTGCTCCCGCTTCCCACCTCCACCCTACCTAGCAGTCTGTAGGAATGCTTCTTTAACTCCTTGGTTGTTGGATTTTCTGGCAGTTGGGTTGTTTTTTGTTTTTAAGTTGGTTGATATCCTTCTTTTGGTCATGTGAGGAAGTGAAGCATTTCTGCTTACACCTCCGTCTTGGCTGGAAGCCCTCTAGAATTTTGATGTGAGTCTGCAAGCATCTGATTTATTATGGTCTCTGTGCAGTCAAACCTCCCTGCTAATGATAATCTGTATTTGCAGCCGCTCCCCAGTGCTAGCATCACCACCTCAGCTCCACCTCAGAGCATCAGGCACTAGATTCTTAAAGAAGCATGTAACCTAGCTCCCTCACATGTGCAGTTCACAGTAGGGTTTGCACTCCTACGAGAATCTCATGCCCCTGCTGATGCCACAGGAGGCAGAGCTCAGGTGGTAATGCGAGCATGGGGAGGGCTGCAAATACAGATGAAGTTTCACCTACCCAACCTCCACTCACCTCCTGCTGTGCAGTCCAGTTCCGAACAGGCCATGGACTGGTACCAGTCTGGGCCCAGGGGGTGGGTGCCCCTGCTTTAGAACCAGTGATGGGATGAATTACGCTGGTAGACTTACCAGATTTCATATCATCCTTAACATTCTGAGATAGAAAGCACTTGATTATAATGATTAATAGTAGATTTCTTTAGCTAATATTTTATTCCAGATCGTGGCATATTAGGGAATATTGGCTTATTATTTTGGGTTCTTTCACTGTTCTTATCCAGCCTTGGAATCATGGGTAGACATTAGTATGATCAGCATCTCTTCTTTTTCCATGCTAAAGAGCAACTTGTAAAATGGGGATTATCTGTTCCTTGAACATTTGGTAGAATTTACCCGTGAAATTATCTGGGCCTAGTGCTTTGTGGGGAGAAGGGGAGACATAAAGAGGTGTTTAGTTACTGCATCAGTTTAGTTCGTGTCCATTGGTCCGTAAGCCTTCTGAATCCTTCATGTGATTTTGACGCCTACTGTATCTAGATGCTCACGGAAGAAAAGGAACATCCACCTGGGTGTTACAGGAAGAGAAATAGTGCCCCAAGAGCTGTTCAAAGACAAAGATACTCCCCACCTCTAAGCCAGAGGACTTTCAGAATACATGTCTGTATGACGGGCACACCAGTGTCTCTTCTCACTGTGTCCTATTCGTCCTAAGAAGGGAGCGTCAACAGGCAAGATGCTTAGATCATGTGCGTTCGTGTAGGATGAAAACTCTCTGACTTCTTCCTCTATGATAGGGCCAGTAGTTCTTTACCCTGGCATTGGCTTTTGGGGGTTCACTGACTTGGGGCCCAGACAGCAAAGGGCCAGCTAGCCCTGAAATTACTTCTTGGGAAGAGTCTGAGGTACATGTAAAGTCTTCATTAGATAAAAAGTAGGTTTACTCAGAAGGACACATGGATATCTAGTAGCCAACAACTGGCCTTCAGAGGAGCTTGACCTGGGTTGCGTGGGGTCCCCCGATGAAGCTGGACTGGGAATGACAGTAGGGACATGGCAGACGTCTTCTCGTATTTAAAGGATCCCCATGGAATGGGGCTTGTAGACTGCCTTCAGGGCACTGTGTTGCACAGAGGCAGGAGGGAAGCAGATTTGGGTTCAGAGAAAGAAGAGATGTTTCCAGTTGAGCTGTGAGTCCTCCATTGCTGAAGGAGTTTATTTATGCAGAGGTTTCAAGAAGAGCATCTCCTGGGTCAAGGCAGGAATTTGAATTTGACAATAAAGAGGAAACCTAAGTGAGGGTCCCAAGCAGGCTGTGTACTCAGGAAGAAATGTTTTAGAAAAGGCCATGTGTGGATGACCGAACAACGTTCCCTGAAACCTCGCATAGGTCAGACTCTGTGGCAGACAGTTTTACATCCTCAGCCTGTTTACAGTTTCATAGCAACTTGGCATTTTTATGCCCGTATTAAATAGGAAGATACCAGGGATCAGAAAAATTAAGTAACTTTCCTAAAGGTTCACAGCAGCTAAGGAGCAGACACAGGATTTAAACCAAGGTGCGCCTAGTCTGAGCCCATTCGGCAGAACCAGGGCTGCTCCCACTTTGGTGCACATACAGGAGTCTCCCAGGCAACTTGCTAAAATGCAGATTCAGTTTTAGGAGGGCTGGGTGAGCCCGTGGCTCTGCATTTGTAAATAGCGCTCAGGTGGTGCCGATGCTGCTGGTCCACAGGTCACACCGTGACGTTGAGGGTTTGGGTGATCTGGATCAAGTTGTTAGGGAGTCTTTGACTGCTGATGAGTCTGATGACTCTATTTCCCAGATAAGAAACTGAGAAGCAGCAGGAGCTGGCCCCTGGTGTCCATGCCTGTCTGGGAAGCCTCCACCTTGACTCAGAGCCACTTCGTGTCCTGCTGAGGCATATCAGACAGGCTTCCCTGGGAATCGGGAAGAAGGGGGCTGGCAGTGACAGAAATTGGCTTGGTCATCTAGTCATTCAGCTAATGTTTACTGACTGCCCATGTGAGCTGGAGACCGTTCTCGGCACTCGGGATGCAAAGATAAACAAGGCTCTTTTATAATCTAGTGGGGTGAACCTAAACCGAAACCGCCATCACGGGTTCTGGTTGCATGTCTGCCTTATAGTTTTCCTGGCCCAAGCCCTTGAAATACCCTGACTTTTCTCACTCTGTCAGCCTCTATGTCCAGTCTGTCACCAGACTGGCTCAATATGAATAAGCAATGTAGGACCCGCCAGAAAACGGATGGAGGCCCCACCTGCATGAATAGAAATGGCCTGGACTGCCTTTCTCTGCCCAGCCAGCCTGCAGCTGGCTGGCTGACTTCAGATCTCTGGGCCCTATCTCAGCAGGAACTGGGACAAACTGGGCTTTGTCCAGGGCGAGTGGCCAGATAGGGAGGAGACCAGAACCTGTCATATCAAGTACCATCGAAAGAACTGGCAGTGTTGGCCCTACTTCAAAATGGACAGGCAGAGGGACCCTGAGTGCTTTGCCCAGCTGTCGCTCCACCACCCTGCCCCTCCATAGTCCTGCCAGGGAAGATGCCTGTCTTTCCAGGTATCACACTCCCCATCTCTCCGAGGTAAACAGCCTTCCCAAGCACTCCTCATCCCATGCCCATGTGTAGTTTCTTCCTTAGCTCTTGCCCTCTCTCCGGTCATACATTCATTCCTTACGTGTTTGGGAGGACAGTTGAGGAGCTCAGCGCTGGAGGCTGCAATACATAACGTCCCAGTTACTCCTTTGTGATATTCAAAGACTCACCTCCTCCTCATCCAGCCCCCACCCCACTCCACACCTAGACCGTGGCATCAGCCTCCCTGGAAGTTTCTCTTTGTTTGTTTACCACCCTTGCCCGTCCCCAACAATGCCCGTCCCGTGTGCAGCTGCTGGGGCAGTCTTTCTGCCTGCTCCTCCTCCAGGATGTGCTGATTGCAGCCTCCACACGCAGGAGCTTTTTCCTATAGTTCCCCTCCCCGGAAATCAGGAGAGCCAACTTCCATGATGGTGGTGGCTCAGCTCTGGGACCCTTAGTGGCTCTTTTGCACCCACAAGTCCCCTGTGTACTCAGAGAGAGGCCTCCAGCCCCTTGGCCAGCTTCCCTCCTGCCTCAAGTTGGAATCTCTCGATAAGAGTAGAAACACTTTCCAAGCATCAAACTTAGGTCTTTGCAAGCTGGCTCCCAATCACTTTCTTTCTTTTCTTAAAATGTGTTAATATCTAATCACATTATAAAGTCCCCTGATAAAAAGGAAAACACACACACACGCACACACCCTCCTTTAATCAATGCTTGCTTAGCTAGTGCTTCAGACAAACACGTCCTAGGCAAACGGATGACCACATGGATATTTCCAGAGAGGGGCAGGGGGTTGGTAAATTGGCACAGAGCACAGCTCTGCCTCGTCACGGCACTGCCTTTGATCTTTAATTCGAGCCATTCTGGCAGAGCTGAGTACACTCTGAAAACACACTTTGTGATTAAAAACTGTGTGCTACTTCAGCCAAAACATTTGTTTATATTTTACCCCCAATTCTAGGGGTTTTGTTTCTTGTCATGCTTTCCTCAAGAACTTTCTTTATATAATTAAAGAGGTGTGAGCGCTCTGAGTAGGTCTCTGCAATGGAATACAAAGCGAGGTTCCCTCCCTTGAAGGCAGAGGAAGGTCTTGCCCCACCTTTTCAGGCACGAAGTCCATGGGCCATGGCAAAACAGCCTTCCCCACATTTCCAGAGTGGTGACAACAGTCAGGCTGCCCGGGAAAGAAGGAGCCTACTAAAGACTGAGGCCTTCCAAACAGGGCCTGTCACAGCCCTGGGGCGCCCCTCAGCTGTGCCAGCGTGTTGGAGTGCGCCACTGTGCGTCTCCACTTGTGTTGGAGTGGCGTTTCTCACCAGCCGCACCATTCACATTTGGGACCAGCCCTTTTGCTGCAGGGGTGTCCTGCACATTGGAGGATGTTTAGCGGCATGCTGCCTCTGCCGCCCAGGTGTCGGTACTGCTCTCGCCGATTGTACAATGAAAAATGTTTCCCCCAGGAGAGCAAAATCTCCGACGTTGAGAACCACTCACTTCGTTGAATGGACTTGCAAAGGGGTCCTTCTCTGAAGCAAGCCCTTGGGACCCAGAGTAGTGGGCACAGGGTAGGGTCAGCTGAGAAACGTTCAACAAATTACAATGGCCAGCCTCGCGCCACTCCGAGTAAGTCAGTCTTAGGGGAAGGCCTGGATACACAAAACTTTCCAAGGTCCCCAGGTGATTCTAGTAAATGCCCAGGGCTGAGAGACAGGATTCTCATGGCCTCCGTCAGAGGACTAGGAGAGGAGCGGGAAATGGGATATCACAGTTTTGATTAACGAGGGACTCAGACAGGAAAGGCCAAGGAGGACAAAGGCCTCCTAGGTCTGCGTGTGTCCTTGTTGTCTTCCCTAGCGGTCGGTGGAACTCACAGTGAAGAAGACCTGCGCTAGAGCCCGGCAGCTTAGGTCACGCCTCATGGCCTGCTGGCAGAGAGTAGGAAGACACTCCCAAGTAGAGAGTGTCTTGAATTTTCTAAAACAGAAAAGGAGGTTGAGTCCTAGAGGCCTCAGGGAAGAAGGGAAGACAGACCCGGGTGGGGAGTGGTCCTGAGAGTGAAATGTCAGTCCTTGGGGGCCGCCTGGTTCCAGCTAACGGAGGGTAGGGCAGTGGCTGCGGCAGTATGGGCTTGGGGATCTTGGGGATCCCTCCATTTTCCTCTATGGAACTAAGTCCTGTGATAAAGGGAAAGAAGGAGCAATAGGGCATTTCAGCGCCAGACTCCTGGGTTTCAGTCCGGGCTGCTAGAAAACCTGCTGCCGTGCACTCTGACTTCCGCGGCAGCAAGGATAAGAGCACGGGCCTGGGAGTCTCTAGCTTCGTGTTCAGTTCTTGACACCACGTCTTACTAGTAGGGAGATCTCAGGGAAGGAGCTGCTTCACCTCTTTGGGCGTCAGTTTTCCCATCTGTAAAATGGGGATGATAGTCACACCTGGTCTCGTAGACCGGGTAGAAGTATTACCATGAAAAGCACTGAGTAGACAGACGGCTTGCTGAATATTGGCTGTTGCCACTGTTTATTCTTTGGCCCTGAAGTCCAGTGGATCAAGAAGTCCTGTTACATGTTCTTTGGAAGTGTCTTTTGAAAACCTGGCCTCCTCCTCCCATCTCTGTTGGCACTGCCTGAGTTCTGCACTGCTCACCCTTCCTGGCAAGTCTGCCCAGCTCTGCCACCCAGTGACCTCTCTCCAGGTGGTATTGGGGTCATGTGACTCTTGTTTAAAATTTTCAGGGGTTCTTTGCAATCAACAGGGTGAAATCCACGCAGTCAGAAACGACTTCTCTGGCCCCGCCGTGGTCTCTCAGCGCGGCGGAATCGTCAGTCTGTGTTCCCAGGACCAGACACCCTGGACTAGCTTCCTCTCTGTGTTTTCAGTGTCTGCGTGTTTTCCACGCACTCTGAGTGCTGCTTGAATGAACGCCCTGCTCACAGTTTATGTGTCTTGGGCTGAAGGGTTGCACATTTTTTCCCTGTCATGTTTTAAATATAAAGCTTTGTTTTTCCAGCAAGTGCTGTGAGTGATCTGGAAACATTGCCTGATCCTGATTAACTTCTTTTCTGTAGCGCTTGTAGGGTCTTGTTTGTTTACATTAATAAAAAGACTATACAAACAGCTCACATGTACAGTTTCTCCTGAGGACGGGGAGGCTAATGGTAAAGGCTAATTCACAAGTGAGGAGAAATTGCATCCTGGCTCTTTGAGCCCTTGTCTGGGCCCTTGCTGCGGCAAGTCTACTTCCCAGGGCAGTATTCATTACAGGTCTCCCCAGCTCGGCAGCTCACCCGACAGCTTGCCCCTTTTGAGGGGAGGGTCAAGATGAGATGGGAAACAGAAGAGGACATGGAGGAAAAAAGATGCGCTGCCTCAAAATCAAACTCTTCGCAGCCTGTCGGCGTTGGTTGGCCCTCGACAGGAAGATGCTTCCAGGAACGTGTTGTTGCACTGCCCCCAGATTTGGAACCTTCAGATTCTCATTCTAAGTCACCCCCCACCTATTAGGGGTACAGATAGCCAGTCCTCCCTGCAACGATGTTTCCGCTGAGGTTGCAGACAGGTGTAACTAAGGAAACATGGTGACTCAAAACCCAGAACCGTATTTCTTTTGAAGGGACAAATATTGATTCCTTGAACATACAGCTCACCTAGGTATTGGTATAGGTTATTAATATCTGTCTTCCTTTTTATTCATTTTCCTATGGGGTTAGAATCATCATTAATTGTGAGCCTGTTTGCCCGCTTCTCTCCACTAGCCTGGGAGGCGAATGACCGGGAAGGAATGTCAGCACAGCGTAACGGATGAGGGCATGGGCTGTGGACTGCAGAAGAGCGGGACGCTGGTCCTGGCTCTGGTGCTTGGCAGTTCCCCAGCCTGGGGGAAGGTGTCTGATTGCCCTTCCACTCAGAAGTCAGTTTTGTCACCTGTCCAGTGAAAGAATAGCCACCTCACTGGGTTGTTCTGAGGATTATGTGGAATCATATAAGTAAAGCACCCAACAGAGTGCTTGGCATACCCAATTCAGGGCAGCTGCTGCAGTGACTAGGGAGGAGGGTTGGTAAGTTCCTTGAGAACACGGGGGCATCTCTCTGCACCACCAGCTGCTAGATCTGTATCTGGAAACGAAAGTGTCTGAACTGAATGAGTGAGTGGCATGCCCATGTGTTCAGGACGTTGCTGTCTTCAGGATAAGTATTTAGGTAAGTCTGAGCACTTCCACAATCCAGTGATGTGTCCAGCACTTTGGCTACAGCTGGCTAAAAGTCATTCTTAAATTCCTGTGTGATTTGGGAGAAAGAATCTCCCTCAGGAACCACTCACATAGCAAATGTGAACAGAGAGAACAGTGGCTTAGAAACTGACTCATTGAGGGAATGGAAGAAACAGCTGAAGAAAGAGATGAGAGGGAAGAATTAGCCTCCGAGGTCAAGGGAAGAGGTTCTTAAAGGTGACGATGCTCCTCTGTGCTCAGGGTGGCAGCAAGTTCAAGGGGAAGACCACTCCACGCAAACTGTACAAATTTCTCTGTGGGGCCACTCCCTTGGGCACTCTGTTTTATTACGGTTGCATTAGGCCATCAGCTCATTTTTCTCTATTCTGATTAGCGGCTGCCTAAGAGCTCTTTTGCAGCACCACAAATGAGAACTCTATTCTAATGGCTCTCAGCTGGGCTGAGGTTTGCTCGCCATTGTTTGCACACAAAAGCCTGATCCCATTAAGATGGGCAGATATTTCCTGCCATGGCATGGCCTCATGCTCACAAACACTGGATGCTATTTAAAGCCTCTTCTTTGCAAATATGCTTTGGTCACATTTGTGCAATGCCTGTTAATTAAGGCCAGATTTGAAGCTCTCACAGCTGTCACTTCTATTAACTGATCGCAGAGAATGTAGGACTTTATTTTTCCAGCAGACACTTTGGACACCAGAGAAAAGCCAAGAGATCCTCGAATCCCTGCGGCACTTACCTTGACTTCCAGGCTTCTAATGAAAAAGCTTCTTAAACAAAAAGGGACACAAAGACCCTTTCACAGAAACCATCAACATGCTGCCAAGCAGGAGATTTATTGGGTGGGAACACACACACACACATACATACACACACAGGCTTTATTTGAGGCACCCTGGAAAATGAAAAGCTATCTGGGAAAAGTAATCATGTGAGAAGATGGTCTTGAAGATAGCAGCTCGGATTTCTGTATAGGCAAAAGTGGGCCAGTTATAGCTGAGAGTCTGCTGGGAGGCTGAAAAGAGTTGTCTTCTTTCTCTTCTGTCTGTTGTTCTCTAAAGGAAACAGCGTGAGTATCTCGGGTTGGTTGGAACACATGATCTTTTGGTTATCAAATGCTTTAATTAATAGAGAATCAAAAACATAATGCACAAAGAATGCCACTTGTCAAAGAAATAAAATTCTGATTCTTTCCTAGCCGCATGGTTCAGAGCAGATGTGTGGTGGTGCAGGCGATACTGACAATAGCAACAATCATAATATTCACGGGGTCAATGTTTATTAGGTGCTCGCCCCGTGGCACCTTCAATGCACGCATTTTCGTGAGTTATCTCTCTTGGCTCTTGAAAGCCTGTGGGTGGGTACTATTTCATATCCACTTTATAGCAGTGAAACTGTGGCCATACATGTTAAGGAGTTGCCTGAGGTCGCCCAGGGGAGAAACGGCAGGGTCGGAACTCAGACCTCAGCGAGCCCCGTCTACCCCGAAGTTCCCGCTCAGCACCTCCTGTTGTCCTGGGACAATGTAAAAGCACATGGGCTTTGGGGACAGACCAGGATTTCATCAAGGTCTGTCACGTGACCTTCAGCAAATTGCCTCACTTTTCGGAACCTCAGTTCTTCACCTGAAGTAAAATGAAAAAAATAGCTGCCTCATTGCTAGCATAAAGATTAAATGAAATAAGGATAAATGAAATCCAGTGGTATTCAACAAATGTCAGTCCTACTCCTCTTCCATTTCGATTCATCCCAATGATTTCTTTTTTCGATCACTGGACTGAAGCTCCCACCATCTTATTCTTGGCTTCTTCTTGGCTTTTTGTTGTGGGGACCAGCATAGAGAAATCTTCCTTTGCCTAGCTCTTCGTAGCAGTCCCTCAGCAGTGCGGTCAACTTCCCTGACTCCAGCGGGGCCCCCAAGAGTCACAAATCGTGACCTCCCAACTCTCCCTTCAGACTCTGATCCAGGAGAAGGCCTGTGAGGAGAGAAACCCGCATCTGACTGCTGGCCCAGCACTTCCTTCTATTTGGGAATTTCTCACTTGGAGGCAGGTTCCTAAGAGGAGAATTCTGAAAACAGCTATTTTCTCCCTCAAACCTGCTGTCTGGAATTAGATTTTATTTCTTTGATAAACTTGAGCATTCTTGGCTTAGTATCTTTTCTGAATTTCCTGGAGGGTGAGTATGAAAAAGAAAAGATAATCAGTAGAATGTTTTTCCTGTATAATCCATGGACTTTTCCTGAAAAACATACGGCACCTAAAGGACTCCTTAAGATAGTGATCTTTTGGAATAGGAGGTCAGGTGAGAAGAGATAGTAACTGGATGAATTTACCGACAGCGACAGAAAAAACAGAAGACTCTCAGGGTGAACACTTCTGTTAGGAGGGCACCCACCGTTAGGTGGTGGGATGAGTCAATGTTACTTTCACGACACCTGAATGTAAAACCTTTCTTCACCCACACACGCACACACGTATTATTGAGTCTTTACCTGAATGACCGCAGTGACAAGGAACCCACTTTCTCCCCCAACAGCCCCTTCCATCCTCGGCCAACTCTGACTGCTAATGTTGAGCGTAGTAAAGGTTTAGTGCGTGCCTACCATGTTCCCAGCACAGCGCTGAGCCTGCGCAGGGGCTGTGACATCTCGCCCTCACAGCGACCTTAACAGGCAGGCGTTGGCGGAGACTGTGCCAGGATCAGTAAATGGGATGGGTCATCTGCAGGGTCCCCTGCTCATTCCAGTCCCGTGTCTTAGATCACAGATAAATCTTCCTTCCATGTGACAAAGCCTCCAACATTTGAAGCCATCTAGCATGTCTGTCTTCTTCCTGTTAAATGATCACCAACTCTTCTCGAATGCATACGGTATCCCAGGCACTGTGACAAATGCTTTCCTCTCGTGCCTTAAATTGTTGTAATTTTTCTCTATTTATAGTTGATGAAGCAGGCACAGAGAGGGTAAGCACCTTGCCTAACGTCACACAGCCAGTGAAAGGCCAACAGGATTGCAGTTCCAGGAGAGTGTGCTTGCAAAGACATACTTTCTAATTAGTACACAGTATTGTTGCTGCTTAATAGAAATTCTATCTTTTTTGACAGTATAAAATTTCTTATGTCACATTTTTAATAAAAGAATGAAAGAGTGAGTACTTGATCATAGGAAGGAGATTCATGAAATGGATATTTTTAAGTCGCTGTTTTCTCAGGAAAACCAAATGCTAGAAAATGTAGAATGCTAAATGTAGAAATTTTAGAAATATTTTGGAGAAGTATACAACAGTAAAGTTATTCCAGATGATTTAGCTTTCAATCTGGAAACCTAGGACTCGACTTATACCAGGGTCTCCACCTTATAGTCTTGACAAAGAGAGCATCATGTTGAGAAACAGACCAGTTTTAAGCTGATACATCCAACCAAATGGGAAATATTAGGAAGGAAGGGGCACAGACCAGTGTCCAGGGGTCTGCAGACCCTGAACGTGGACCAGTGGAGGACGGGGCACAGGGCGAGGCATCTGGTGGCTGGAAGGGAGTATTGTTATTACACGTCAGAGCCTTTCAGGGATGGGTGGGCTGAGGAAGCAGGGGATCTCCCTGACACTGAGACAGCATCAAACAAAACCAGGCAGACAGGGCTCTCGCCAAGAAGGGAAATACCTTACAAAGCCAGGATTACTCGGCACCCTGAGGTCTCCGGGAGATGCAGGGACACGTGAAGGTAACAGCCCAGGCCACCCTCCAGCTCACCGGCTGGCTGATCTTGGACAGTTTTCTCGACATTGCTGTGCCTCAGTTTTCTCATCCCTAAAATGGAAATAATAATATCATTGACCTTTTGTGGTGCTGGCAAGATTCCACAAGGTAGTTTGCACAAGACGTTCTGGAAAGCGAGTACGGCGCCGCACTGTGTCACAACGTTCACGTCCGAGCGGCGGCGCTGTTCTCCAGAGAGAGTGGTGCGAGTGACGCTGGTCCGTGTGACAGATTTCCCAAGGCCAAGTGCTTTTTCTCAGTGTAAATTAGCTTTTAGCTAAAACATTAATATATAATTATTATAAAGGCAATTAGAGAGCATGTGGCTATTTCATTAAAAAAAAAAAACTTAGCACATGGAAAGTAGAAGTGGTTTAGATGCCTCAGCATCCAATTCCATTTTTTCCCCAATTACAGGGACGTCATCTTGCATGGTTTCACATTCAACATCATTTGACGTCGTCTTGCATGATTTCAGGGGTGCTGCACCGTGGTTAGGCAGCCACGCCATTTACAAAGTGTCCCTGACATTTCCAGTGCCCACCGGGCCTTCTGTAGTTAGCACACTGTTACTGACTATATTCCCTGTGCCCTACCTTACATGCCCACGACTGTTTTGTAACTGCCCATGTGTACTTCTTAATTTCTCCACCTTTCCCCCCAGTCTCCACAGCGCACTCCCCTCTGGCAACCATTAGTCTGTTCTCTGTGTCTGTTAGTCTGTTTCCCTTTTGTTTGTTTGTTTGTTTGTTTTGTTTTGTTCTTTAGATTTCACATGTAAGTGAAATCATATGGCATCTGTCTTTCTTTGACTGACGTATTTCACTTAATATAATACCCTCTAGGTCCATGCATGCTGTCATAAATGGTAAGATTTCATTCTTCCCTATGGCCAAGTAATGTTCCGTTGTGTGTGTGCACACCACATTTCCATCCCCCATCTGCTGATGGGGGATGAGTCGCTGCCCTATCTTGGCTACTGTAAATAATGCTGCAGTGAACACAGATGTGCACATATTCTTTGGAATTAGTGTTCCAGGTTCTTCAAATATATTTCCTAAAGTGAAATCACTGAGTCATAAGGCAGGTCCATCTTTAATTTTTTGAGATGACTCCATAGCACTTTCCACAGTAGCTGCACCAGTCTGCACTCCCACCAACTTTTCTCCATGTCCTCGCCAATACTTGTGTGTGGATTTATTGATGGTAGCCGTTCTGACAAGTGTGAAGTGGTATCTCATTGTGGTTTTTTAATTTGCACTTCTTTGATGATTAGTGACGTTGGACATTTTTTCATATGTCTATGGGCCATCTGTATGTCCTGCTTGGGGAAGTGTCTGTTCAGGTCCTCTGCCCATTTTTAAATTGGGTTGTCTTGGCAAGTTTTTATTTTGTTGTTGAGTTGTATGAGTTCTTTATGAATTTTGGATATTAACCCCTTATCTTCTGTATGATTGGAGCATATCTTCTCCCATTTCGTAGGTTTTGTTGATGGTTTCCTTTGCTGTGAAAAACTAGTTTGATGTTGTCCCATTTGCTTATTTTTTTTCTTTTTTTTTCCCTGACTAGGGAGATAATTAGAAAAAGTATTGCTAAGAGAAATGCCTATGTTTTCTTCTAGAAGCTTTATAATTCCAGGTCTTATATTTAAGTCTTTAATTCTTTTGAGTTAATTCTTGTATACAGTATAAGAAAGTGGTCTAGTTTCATCTTGTTACATGTACCAATCATTTTTCATGCACTAATTTATTTCTGAATTTTGTTTTTGTTTGCAACTCTTGAGAAGTACTTGATTAACACAGACAAGAAATTGCAAATTGTTAATAATCAGTTTGATGAAATAAAAATGGGAGCCATTTGTCTGCATAAAAATGAATTGATGTAGCGGTGTGTCCAACATGTTGTAATTAAGCATGTACTATGGTTTAGTATAATGTGTGATATCTATCAAGTTCTTCGTATTTTAAAAATGTTTTAAAGATTATAAAAACATCGAAGTAGAACCTTGGAACAACTTGAAAGCCACTAACCTCTCTCGTGTAGCAGACATGTTCTGTCAGTTAAATTCGCCCCAGTGACCTGCCCAGGGTCTCAGGAGGGCACAGCAGGACTCGGGCTGACACAGCGCTCAGCACAGCCCCTTGCCACAGCCCCTCTGACTGTGGTTCCACCACATGGCCTCTGTGGTCTGTTCTGCTATAAGATTCTGTGAATCTTGTGGGAATACTTGCTAATAAGCCTGATCTTACTGTGATAAGCTTCCTCCTCATCCTATTGGTTGGTCCATTTTGTTCTCTTCTATGTTATAAAAATCTGTTATGAAATGAAATTTCAGTTATATTTTCTGAAAAGCATAGATGTCTTTTGTTTCAAATCCATTTTGTTTTTGTTCCTATCCATTTTAATGATGCTTCTATAAAACAGAGAACTATGATCTACAGCAAGGAGAGATAGTGGTTCTCGCTAACACTCAGTGGTAACTGTAAGATCTGAATCTACAAGAAAATCCAAACTTAATTTTCATAACCAGCAAGGTCAATGACTTGTGCCACCCTTGTACAAACAGCTAAATGTCTGTTCCCTGACATCTAGCTTGTATCAAAGAGCCTGGTTCGATCTGTTCATGATTTTGAGCCACAGCATAGAACAATCAAGCCATGCTAAGCAGCAGATAAATCATGGCTTTGTGTCAACCAAGTCACTATTACCTACTTACGTGAGGCGAGGATTCTCCAGCTCCCTCCTCATGTCAGGGGACTGCCCTGGTTAACTCATGGGACCCACAGGGGTCATGAAAAACTCAAAATCAGTGTTCTACAGTAGTGCCCAGAGGTTACAGGTTTATAGCTTTCCTCTGCTCAAGATCTCTAGAAGTTTCTTTACCTTACAGGGAGCAAGTTGTTTTCCTATCATTATTTAAAAACAGAAGTTGAAGAAATTAAAATACGGTGATTTCTTTGCAGCCCTCAAACATACATAGAACATAGCTTCAAAAGAGGGTACCTCAGGGTTGCAAGGATGACTCAATAATCCTGAAGGAAAGATGGTCTTGGGGAAATCCTGGCCCATAAGGTCATGATGCTCTGATTATCGGTTCCCTTTCTGGTAGTCAAAGAACATCCTGGAAGCCAGAGGCAGAGTGAGCCCTGGGACATAGAGACTGTCCAAAGCATTTCAAGTCCCAGACCCTCAGGCCTGCAGTGGAGAGAAAGCCTCCATCAAGTCCTTTGTTACAGCAGGAAAAATGGGTGGGGAGAGTTTTTGGTGCCAGTGCTCCAGCAGCACAAGGGAGACGGCAGGAAGGAGCACAGTACTTCTGAGTAATTGGAACTTCCCAGTGAGAATAAAAGGCCAATCCGAGAAGATGGCATGTCTCCTTTCAATGAAATATCAGAGAAGAGCCAACATTCAGAAGCCACCTGGAGCTCTTTCTCTCCCAACACCGCCTGTCACCCCAGGCTGCATGCGCTCAGCAGGCGGAGGAGGCCTCCTCAGGCTACCGCATCCACCCGCTTCCAGAGCTGTCTTCGCGCATGCTCCTGCAGCTCCTGTGCTCACAGGGGACCAAGGGGTCCTCCTCATCACTGTGTTCACCTTGCCCGTCTGGGTTTTGGAACTAGATAGATATGGATTCGCATCCCGATGCTTAGGTATGTGACCTTGGCAAGGTGCTTCCCCTCCCGCCTTCCTCCTCTGCTAAAGCGGTAGTAGGTTCTCGGCAGATACCAGCTTCTGTCCTTTCTATTGCTTTTCTCAGTGCTCATGAGCACCCCTGTAGACCTCTCCGAATGATGAAAGCAAGCCTTGCTTGGAAGGCCCAGAGCGTCCGTCAGCTGTCCAAATGGCTTTGACTCCGGCTCTCTTTTAGCTAGGGTTTGTTTTACTCTGCCAGAGAAATGGTTTTCTTTTCACTTCCATATTTGCTGTCATTCCACATTCTTTAAAGTATAGGCAGGCTGTTCTCTAGCTAAATAACATTCCAAGGCAGCTATTGTTTAAGCTGGGAGTGAGGATCATTTGTTTGTATTTCTTTGAATTTGCCCTGTATGTTATCTTTAACTTGACTTTAAACAAAACACAACATGTATTGAGTCCTTTCCATGTATCAGATGCTTTTTACAAACTTGATTCCCCTTCATCATCACAAAACCAACCCAATAAATTAGAATACAGAGTTAATAATTAGGGTTGTTAATTAATATATACTGTCACATTATACAGAGTATTTTTTGCTGTCAAAACATAAAGAGGCTCGGTCATTTTCAAAATTTCTATTTTTATTCAGTGACCCACACCTGGGATAAAGCTTATTCTTTAGCTGCTACGGCCCTAGGCACTCCTCTCCACCTGGAATCAGGGACCCAATACAGGCATAATGCCGAGGAGGAAATAATCAGCTTGTTTAAGTGACAGCTGACATCAGGAAGCTCTTTGAGCCGGAGGAATGACACGATGACAGCAGTATCTTGGGAAGATGAATTTCACAGCCACATGCAGGACAGATTACCTGAAACCACAACACCAGCCTTTAGTGTGCTCGCACATCTGGGGTGGGGCGTGGTTTAAAAGCCCATAAACAGGATCTGTTTAAAGAAGGAAATGCTGAAAATGAAGAATTTCGAGGTTCCACCAAAGAAGGTTAAGGATCAGTGTTTATTCAACGGGTTCGCATGTCCTAGATACTTACGTGCAAGAGTGCGTGTTGTGCATGCAGTCCCCACGAGTCCCTTGAGTCTCCTTTGCCCCACCTTTTGCCAGAAGTTGCCAGAGAAGGGAAATTCCCGCAAACATGAGGAAGGTTCATCTGGCTGCCACCTGAACTGTTGTTACGGAACACGTGGCGCCTGACAGATAGCCCTGTTCTTAGCCATCCTTCAAAAGAAACATAAAGGAGCTTTCGTGTTTAAATATTTCAGCCAAGTTTCTTCCTTTGGAGCATCCATGGAACACAATGTCTTTATTTCTTCATGAAATAAATACTCGTATTGGGCGCACCTATGGTTCTAAGAGAGAATAAGAGGACTTACCCTTATTTGATTTCTTTGGCATTCTCGTGCCAAACAGCAAGCTCTTGGCTTGGGTGGGTAATGATATCCTCCATGGAACCTGATGTTTTCCCTTGAGCCATAAAAATTTCTAGCTTGGTAAACAGTTTCCATTCCCAGGAAGACAAATGAGAAAAATAGCTAATATTTCCGTGAATAACTTGGGACCAGGAATTTGGTATGAAAGGAAGGGTGGTGTGATCAGTTCTTTCACTTGGGTAAGTGAGCACTGCATGATGGGAGAGAGACAACACAGGACCTTGGAGGGAGCAGGAGAGTTTGGACAAGCAGTAGGAGGTGCTAAACAACGCCACCAGTCCTCGTGACAGAGAGTGCCTCTGACTGCAAGTACAGCCCTCGTGGAAGGCTCTCTGGAGAGCCAGAGAACAGCCTAGAAATAGAAACATTAAGAGGAAATTAACCGTATTTGATTTCTTGGTTGTTCTAACCCTTGGTATACACAGCCCTTAGTCAGCCATCTACAAGGCCCTGTTCTTACACATAAAGAAAAATTTCTGTTGCACGAAGGGGTTATGCAGCTAGCAAGGGAGAAAGAGCCTGCCTGGACTTTGGAGCCGAGGGCTCGTCATTAAACCCACTGTCACCACTTCTCCGTGACGTTTGACATCTCACTTGCTTTCTCTGAGCTCCAGCAAAACAGGTATAGCCAAGATAATCAGCCAGGATGACACATGTAAGGTGCCTAGTGCGTGACATGCATGCTACCCATGATGGCTGTCACATCTGTGCATGGGACTTCTCACTGCCTGAGTTCCTGGGAGCTGCTTTTCACCTATAGTTCCTGTCTGGCAGCCTCCCTCGCCCTGCTTCCAAAGTGAACACCATCACCCCTTTACAACTTTTGAGACTTTCCGTAGCTGTCCTCCAAGATAAACTAGGGAAGATTAACAAAAGAGGAGTTTAATTTTTTAAAAAATAGAGAGGTAACAAAGTTATAAGAAAATCTCTGGAAATCTTGATCACCATTGTCCCAGACTGTTATTGAAATGCAAATAGATCACAGCAGTTTGCCTGTTACAGCCCTGGCTTCAAACACCACTTGAAAATCCTGTGTAAACAGAAGTGGGCTTTCAGTGAACTGTGCAAACAGAACAGCCTCCTCTGTTAGTGGAGAAATGTATGTGCTTGTGTGACAATAGGGATTCCCAGGGCCATTCGGGGGCAGGTCATTGAAAGGAGGCAGATGCAGTCCCAAGGAGCTAGAGAAGCAAACCAGTGTTTTCCATCCCCTCCTCCATGCCAGTGCTGGACCAAGTGCCTCCATTTGATTGTTCGCCTTTAATCCTCGTAAGAGACTTGAGAATTAGATTTTATTTTTTTAATTATGCTATTATAGTTGTCTTGATTTTTCCCCGGCACCCCCCATTCCCTCAGGCAATCCCCCCACAGTTGTTCATGTCCATGGGTCATGTGTATAAGTTCTTTGGTTGCTCCATTTCCTATACTGTATTTTACACCCCATGTCTGTTCTGTAACTACCCATTTGTACTTCAACTTCACCCATTCTCCCCCATCCACCTCCCATCTAGCAACCATCAGAATGCTGTCTGTATCCATGATTCTGTCTCTGCTCTTCTTGTTTGCTTAGTTTATTTTTAGATTCAATTGTTGATAGATATGTATTTTTTGCATTTTATTGTTCATAATTTTGCTCTTCCACTTTTTCTTAAATAAGTCCCTTTAACATTTTATATAATAATGGTTTGGTGATGGTGAACTCCTTTAGTTTTTTCTTGTCTGGGAAGCTCTTTATCTGCCCTTCGATTCTAAATGACATCTTTGTTGGATAGGGCAATCTTGGCTATAGGTCCCTGCTCTTCATGACTTTGAATATTTCTTATGAGTCCCTTCTAGCCTGAAAAATTTCTTTTGAGGAATCAGATGAGTCTTATGGGAACTCCTCTGTAGGTAACTAACTTCTTTTCTCTTGCTGCTTTTAAGATTTTTTTCTTTATCTCTAACCTTTGGCATTTTACTTATGATCAGCTTCTTTGCACTCATCTTGTTCGGGACTCTCTGTGCTTCCTGGAGTTAGACATGTCTGTTTCCTTCACCAGTTTTCTTTCATTTTTAAAAAACAGACTTCTAATTTCTTGCTCATTCTCTTCTCCTTCTGGCACCCCTATGATGCAAATGTTGGACCTCTTGAAGTTGTCCCAGAGGCTGCTTATACAATTCTCATTATTTCTGATTCTTTTGTCTTCTTGTTGTTCTGCATAGTTTTTTGCTTCCTTGTGTTCCAAATCATTGATTTGATTCTCAGCTTTATCCACTCCACTGTTGATTCCCTGTAATTTGTTCGTTATTTCAGTTAGTGAATCCTTTGTTTCTGACTGGATCTTTTTTATGCAGTTGAGGTCCTCACTAAGTCCCTTCAGCATCCTTAACTCTGTTTTGAACTCTGCATCTAATAGATTGCTTATCTCCATACTGTGTAGCTCTTTTTCTGGAGCTTTGATCTGTTCTTTTATTTGGGACATATTTCTTTATCTCCTCCTTTTGGCAGCCTCCCTATGTTTGTTTCTATGTATTAGCTACAGCTGTGTTGACTCTATGTCTTGAGAGTGTGGCCTAATGTAGTAGGTGTCCTGTATAGTTCAATGGCACAGCCTCCCCTATCACTTAAGCTGGGTACTCAAGGTGTATCCTTCATGTGGGCTGAGTACACCCTCCTCTTGCAGTTGAGCCTTGGTTGCTATTGGAAGATCAGTGGTAAGGATTTACCCAGGCCAGTCAGCTGCAAGGATTAGCTATGACTACTTACCATCAACCTCTGCCCTCTGTAGAGGGTCAGCTGTGTGGGGGCAGGGTGGTGGTGCTCTGATGTGGTCTGTAGCTGTCCACTGGGTATGCTGGCCCTGGTGTTTCCTGGATGGTGCAAGCCAAGGGGAGCTCCCACCTTTGTTTTGCCTGGGGCCACCCTGTCTGAGCTATAAAGCAATCTGAGATGGCTGCTACTTGTGCTGGGCTTGGAGATTCTCAGGCGAAGCCAACCTGTGAATCTAGGCTGGCAGCTACCAGTGCCAGGCCTGGGGCTCCCTGAGGCTGTCTGTTGCTTGAGAAGATTTAGGAAGTTGTGAATCATGAGCCAAGGCCAGCCATTCATATGGAATGCTTGGACTCATGAGGAGCTTGGGTGGGCTGGAGTCTCCGGGGATCTCCAAGGCAAGTCAAACATTGTTAGCCAGGTTGATGGAGTCTCAGATATGGCACCAGCTTACTGGCTCTGTGAGGGGAGGGTTTATAAAAGGGACAGTGGCCTCTGCTGACCTTGATCCCAGACCCTTTAGTTCCTCCTATTATGCCACTGGTGCCTTTCAAGCTGCTACCCTGGTCCTGGAGCTCAGAGGGAGTGAGTCTGAGTTGGTGAGTCCATTTGTGGGTTCTTTAAGGGGAACTGCTTGGTACTCCAGCAGTTTCTTACACTGACTCAGTCCCTGCTGGTTTTTGCAGCCAGAAGTTGTGGGGTCTTGTATGCTTGACACTGGAACCCTGGGCCAGGGGGCCTGGTGTGGGGCTGGGACTCCTTACTCCCAAGATATCCCTCCTGAATTATTATCCACCACCCGTGAGTGAGGGACTAGCCCGTTCTGCATCTGCACCTCTCCTACCAGTCTGGATGGATGTGGTTTCTGTAATTCCATAGTTGTCTGACTTCCATTCCACTCAATTTCTGACAGTTCTGAGTTACAGTTATTCGATATCTAGTTGTAGTTTTGATGCAGTAGTGCAAAGTGATGAACCATGTCTGCCTATGCCACCATCTTGATCAGTCGTCCAAGATTTAGATTTTAATGCCATCATTTTACAAGCAAGGAAACATAAGGCTCAGAAAAATGATATCACCTACAGGTGTAGAGTGTATCAGGGTGCTCTTAGGTGAACCTCATGTGCCTAGAAGAAAAGGCTTTTAGAGATGTAGCAACATAGAAGTTTATGATTCGGGTTATAAAAATGGAAAGGGGGTTCAAGGAATCTAAATCAAGAATTCTACAGGCAGAGCTTTGGTGAAGACTTGGGAGTGCTGGGAACCAAGAGAGGCTCCCAGCCTCAAGATTCCGGAGTCTGTGGTTTAAACCTCTCCGGATTCACAGATTTCAGATTCCGGGTCAGTTATTAACAGTCAGGTATTTCACTGGCCCCCCGCCACCTTCTAGCTTCTCTCCTCCTCCCCTTCTCTGTCCACTTCGTCTCTCTCCAGCCCTAGAAGCAAAGCCTAACTCTTCCATTGAGCCACATCCCAGGTGCGCCATGATCTCTCGTGGCCTTGGTTTCTGTTGACCCCGCAGCCTCAGGGCCCCACCTCCCACCCCAGGCAGCGCGTCCAAGTATTTTCACAGAAACAGTTTGCTCTCTAAAGGAGTTGCTACTCTACCTGATAGATAAAACCTTTTTCACGTGGTGGCAGGGACATAATAAGAAAAGACAGACCATTTTGAAAAACAAAAACCTGACAGAAACTTGTGAGAAAATAGTAAAACCCTCCTCATAGGCAGAAGGAGGGCACCGTAGAGTCATGAAAAGGTGTCTATCAGGAAGTCGTCTCCCTGCCACCTTGGAGAAGTCACTTCTCCTCCGAGGACTTGGTTCGTCGCCCGTGAAGCAAGAGGCCGGTGTTCCCAGGGCCCTTCCTGCGGTCCAGTACTGAGATTCTCAGGGGACTGCAAACATGCGTCTGACCGCTGCCCCGCCCCCACCTCCATTAAAAATCACGCAGAGAAAAACTGCTTGTTGGTTTGTAAGCAAAAGGGCCATAGTGTCGTATTTTCATTTTCATTTTTTGACTGGATGGGAGAATTGGTTGTCATTTAGGAGTTGGTGTGCAACTTGAGAAAAGAAGAAAGTCCACACGGTAAGCAGAAAGTGACCTGAAAATGCAAATAATTCCAGATTACACAGGAATCACCTGAGGATGCTGCCTAAATGCAGATTCAAATTCACTAAGCCTGGGCTGGGGCCCAAGATTGCAAATAGGCTTTCTTTCAGCTAATGCCTGTGCAGCTGGTCCACAGACCACACTCCGAGTAACAAGGGGCTAGAGAAGATCAAATAATGCTCATTATTTTTGATCCACGAAGAAAAAATAGCAGAGAAGTATAAAATACAATTTGGAAAGATTTCCTGCCAAAATACTAGACTAAAAATGTTTAGGGTTCTAGAAGGAAGTTCCAGTGAGGAAGGGAGAGAGAATTAATATGGCTAAATTCAGTGAGTGAACTGCTGATTATCGAGATCCACGCTTAGACCCTCGCTCTAAGATGACTCTGTCAGAGGCCTTCCTTCCAGTGAAGGTTCTGCCTGAAACAGGCAGTTACGTATTGCTTACCTGGGTCCGAGACCCCAGAGTCTTCCTTGCTTCACCTTGAGTAGACAGCCCTTCAGCCCGCCGGCCCTTCCCTCAGCACAGCGTCGCCATGCCCTGCCTCCATTCTAATTCCATCTCTCGGGTCCAGCCCCGCCCCTCCGTGCTCATCGTACTGCAGCTGTCTGTGTGTCTTAGCCTCCGGTCTCTTCCATCTGCAGTCCACTCCTGTGCCTGCCAAGCATCTTCAAAAACAGCACCTCAGCAGGCCGAGGCCCCGCTGCAGAGTCTCAGGACCCAGGCCCACACGCTTGGGTACCAGGCTGTGCTCGCGTCATCTCCCCCCACACACCAGCCAGTCTTCTCAGCCATCCCTGAAGATCACCCAGTGACATCTAAAAAGCCACGTAACCCCCCAAGGTTAAATTCATTTACACACATTTTGAAGCATTCTCTTGAACATGCTGAAAATAAAGTCCTGAATATTCCTCCCACATTTTTAAATGTTCCACAAAAACATTTTGAGAAATTAAAATCATACCTCAACAACATGGCAGAAACTCGCACGTAGGAACACAATAAACATGCACTGGGCCTGAATTGCCAAGTTCACCCTTCCTGCGTTTCTCAGCTATCATTCCCTTCAATGTTTGACCACTGTATATTGTCCCGAAACTAATTGCTAGGTAACTACTCCTTTAGGAAGGCTTGTAGGTGCCATCTTGTGGAGGAAAATGCACGCAAGCACATTAGGTGACAGGCTGTGTGTCAAGGGAGTGATAAGGATGTGTGCATGAGTCTCCATCATTGCTCCCCAGGGCTGGATTCACCCCCAGTCCTCTGGTTGTGACCCACACCTGTGGTCATGGGCTGTCTGTGCCCAGGAGGCCATGTAAATGGGGCCAGTGTGCAAGCAGCCACCACCCTGGAGCAGAGTTCACCAGCCCAATGCCTTTTTTGTGGATATGATGGCTTCCAGAACTTGCCAGTATAGACAGCACCTCTGTGGTCCTTTCTGCAGGAAACTTCCTACTCCTTACCTCTTAGCTGCCCAAACCCACAGCCTCTAACAGACCTGTTTCATATGATGCTGGTCCTTCCTGGGGCCCCACAGTTATAATATTATCTGACCAGATATTTTAAACAATATAAAATTCACCATACAGCCTTACACTTTAAAAGTAAAGAGAAAATCCACAGGTTGCTACTATTCTACATGGATACCTTACTTTCATAATAGAGCAATTGTCATAGCTCTGGTTCACTCTGTGCCCCGCCCCCCGAACTTCAGTCCATCCGACAGGAAGACCAGGAAAGTACAGTAATGGGATTTGGAGTTTGGAATACCCCACTCTCTAGGGACAGACGACTGTGGTCCGGCATGGGGGTAGTTCCTTCCACAGCACACGAAACGTTTCCCTTGCAGGGCTCCTTTCTGCAGACTTGTAAACACTGCTGTCGTTGATTCCTCTCAACGTCATCCGCCGGCAGCGCCAGCATTTTCTTCCCACGGAGCCACTTGGTAAGGTGCTCTGCTCTAATGAGACAGGGTGAGGCACTGAACAGCGACAACCATGGCTTGATTAAAGCCAGACCACTGGTTACACAACTGCCGTCATTAAGGAAGCCAAAATACCTTTTCTCCCATGGACCATTCCTTCTCTTCTAATGCATGACATTGTCAGTTTGTTTCCCGTTGATTCCTGTTTCCAATTTAACTTTGCCTACAGAAAGCAGATTCCTCTGACTTGAGATATGGCGTGAGCCTTCACATCAGGGCTTCATTTTTGTTTTTTCAGAAACAATTTAGCACCAGAAGACACCTTAGAGATGATCCAGTTCAAGGAGCAAATTGGTCCTATAACTTTGATCTCGTGACTCCTCAACCAGCTGTTCTTTTGTTCAAAAAACACTTTTCAAGCACTTTCTGTGGGCCAGGCACTCTGCTCCTTTTAGTGCATAATCCTGCTCGTGCTGGTCAGACCAAAAGGCAAGCTGGAAGAACTCTAGAAGGCTGCCAGTTAGTTTGGGGGCAGTGAGGAAGTAATTTTAAAGCTGCACAATTAGGTGTTCTTGGCTCATTAGCTCCTCCAACACCAACAAAGAACCGTTTATGCACTTCTGTGGAAATGCCATTGTTTCAGGGGGTCCTGCCCTATGCCGCAAGGTGTCCCATGAGCTTCAGAATAAACTAGAGCAGTGATTCTCAGCACAGGGTGATTTAGCGCTCACTGGCAATGCTTGGCAGTGCCTGGAGAAATCTGTCATATGAGGGTGACCCTGCCATGCTCAGGTCAGCCTCCACAACAAAGAGCTGTGTGGCTCAAATGTTGCTGGGGCCAGGACTGAGAAACCCAGGCCATGAGGAAGAGAGACACTGGGTTTCAGCCCTGCCGGCTGCTCTTCAGCCAGAGCAGGTCTTCTTTTCTCGTTTGGTGTATTGGAGTTCTTTGTTTCTGCATGAGGTTTTGATTGACAGGTATGGGGTTTTCTTTCTGCTTTAAAAAACAACTAAAGTCCTGGACCAGCAGCTCACTTGGTTTGAGCATCATCCCGTGCACCAGAAGGTTGCAGGTTTGATCCCTGGCCAGGGCGAGAGTGGGATGCAGCCAATCGATGTTTCTCTCTCTCCCTTCCTTGCTCTCTAAAAATCAATAAATCCTTCCAGTGAGGACTAAATAAACAACAATTGAAGACCACTGTGGTAGAAGTTGGCAGTTCTTTGCCTTCTGTTTTATGTTGAGACACATTGAGAGAACTTGAGGGGGTGCCCGTGATTCAGGATGAGGGCAAGCAGGGGCAAATTTGGAAGCATCAACCTGAACCTCAGCCTCGGCTGCGCAGGGTTCTGCGCATTGCCCCCTCGACATTTCCACGCTGTGGGGAGTGATGAGATTGGGTCTGCCTGTCAGTTTGGACCAGGATGGGTATTTTGTTACTGCAAAAGGCTACATCATAAATATTTTAGTCTTTGTGAGCCATACTCTCTGTTGTATCTACTGAACCCTATGTTGTAACACAAAAGCAGCCCTAAACAATGACTATACAAACAGGCATGTTTGTGTTCCAATAAATCTTTGTTTACAAAAACAGGCAGTGGGCCAGATTTGGCCTGTGGGTTGTAGTTGCCGACCCCCGATTCAGACCCTAAGTCAGAACCTGGTCTGTTTCACCTTCAGTCTCTCCGACCCAGACTGCACTGGCACACAGTAGGGCTGCCTCGGCGACCACTGAGAGTCAGTCTTGCCAACACAAGCACGAAAAGATTTTAATGAGAATAAGAACGGGAAAAAACCCATCCAGTTTTTCCCAGAAAATTTCTATATATTGTTTAACTGTTTCCCTATGTAGAAAATTTAAGATGTTTCCAATTTCTTTATTAATAATAATACTGTGAGGAGCTCTTGCATACAGAAATTTTTGGCCACATTTCTTATAATTTCCTTCGATAAATTCCTGGAAAAAGAATTACTGGGTCAAACAGTATATATTGCTAAATTGCTTTCCAAGAAGGTGGATTGATCTATATTCTGAACATTAATAAGAGGGAGATATTTATCACATACAAAGGATTTCTTTCAACAGAATGTCATGAATAAAAGTTTTGGCAACCATGTGTATGTCCACGAATTAGCTCCCTGTAAATTTGATGTTAGCTACTAATCATTTTAATAATAACCTGCTCCCCCACACACTGTGACAGCATGATCATTAGGGCACGCTGTTTTACCTGTCAGTGTCACCTGGCCAGCCAGAAGAGGTTGCCATTGAGCGCACACAGGAACGTCTGCTTCCCGTCAGAGGCGGAGCTCCGTTCCCTGCACGCCCGGCTCGGGCCTGCCCACCGTGAGCCGCAGAGGCCTCCTCCCTGTGAAACTCGCCAGCCAGCGTGTCATCCAGATTGTTCATTTCCCTCAGGAAATTTCCTCTAGGTTAATTCTGGCACACAATTGGGGGCAATTCTTGAACATTTTCTCCTGTGATGGCTTGTAACATGTAAAATTTTCCTACAACATGTTGCAAGAATCACTGGAAGAATACCAAGGGTATCAGATAGTAGTCCAATAGCTTTTGTAACAGCAAGAAATATCTCTTTGGAACTGCGGTGCGTAGTGAGAAAAATAGATAAGTAACTACAGATAGAGCAGGGGAGGAGTGGGCGCTGTCTTTTCACTGGGCACTGTTGGAGCAGGAGGTTCTGACCTTCGTGCTGAACCTCCGCGTTTTCTTAGCTCTTCAGACTTTCCTACATTTCTCTGAATGAAGAAGAGATTATCTGTGACTAAGAAATAATAGAAAGTGTTATAGAAATGTGGTCCAAGTGGTTACATGATGATGGGATTTTCTTAAAAGTAGATAGATCCCAGATGAAACCAATATATGGAGACAATGATAAAAATAACAACAGAGTTTTCCATGAAGCCCCCTATTAACTGCATTCTGCTGAGTGCCTCCCACGTTTATCCTCCCGACAGCTCTCTGAGGTAGATGCTGCACCATCCCCAGCCACAGATGAAGAAACTGAGGCTCAGAATGCCCAGAGAACACAATCAAATGTACAGCGCCCCCAAGTGGCAGAGCCAGCACATGACCCAGGTCCAACAGAGGCTAGTGCCACCTTAAGAACCCACTGATGGCACTTCGGTGGTGCCTCTCAGAGAGTTTGGGGACATAGGCCAGCACTGTTAAGTCATACCCATCAGAAACCAGCTGAGCAGTGTTCTGAGATGCAAATCCGAATTCAGGCCAGATTCACTTCTGGGCACTATCTCCTCAAAGATCTGGGTGTGGTGAAAATGTTTCCAGCTCCAGCCCTGCAGAGAAGTGACCCACCAGCCTCACGTGGCCAGTGAGGGACCGAGCCAGGGCTACACCCAGGTTTTCTGAGTCCCAGTCCAGTGTCCTTTCTATCCTGCCAGCTGCTTCTCCCACTAACTGATGTCAGCTCCACTCACCAATTGCACGGCTGTGTTTGGAGAATACCAGCTGCTTTAAAGTAGCATAGTACAGGAATCTAGACATGTGATAAAATTTTATAGAGCTGCACACCAAGAAAAAGTGATAAAATCGAAGTAAGGTTTACTCTTAACATATGGCAACAGAATATATATATATACATATATATATGGTTTTAATGACGTAGTGTGCTTATATGAGGTATTGTAGTTGCAGGAGGCTGGGTAAAGGGTCATTGAAACTCTGTACTATTTTTGCAACTTGTGAGTCTTAAACTATCTCAAAATTAAAAAAATTATAACTATATATGTTAGTGTAATAGGAAGATAAGCTAAAAATATTTAATCACCCACTGTGTGTAGAGTATAGGGCTAAAGCAGGCCATAGCAGATATATATATATGGTTGGTGCTTCATAATATTGAAAGAGGAGAATGCCAATCGCCTGTGGGCCGGCCCTCAGGGACTGTGGTAACAGTGCTTGAACTTCCTCCTCTGCGCCTGGGTCACCGCCACTATCTTCTCCTCAGTACAGCCAGAGCCCGCAGCGTGGCCTCTGACCCTTGGGAGGAGGAGGGATATTTGCATAATGGTTAAAGCATGGGATTATGGTTAGAATCTCAGCTGCAGCCATAGCCTTGGGCCAATTACCTAATTTCTTTCCTACAAGTTTTAGAAACATCACAGATTGCTTTTAAGGTTAAAGGAGAAAAATATGTGTTTAAAGGACTGTAAATGTGAGTCTGATGGTGCTGAGGAGGGTTCAGACTCCTTCTCCAACCAGTCAGTCACAAAGACCTGTCCATTTTGCTCACTAAGCATCCCTCAAATCCTCTTCACTCCATCACCGTTCCTCTAGTCTAGGCTAGAATGTTGCAGCACCCTTGAGACTTTATGTACCGAATTGTTCATTGACAACTTCGTAAAAGAGTTGATCCTGGCCGAGCGTGACATAGAGAATGCAGGACTTCTCTCGCCTAATAAGTCCGTATATCTGCCTCATTACCCCAGTTAGACCCACATTCCCAGAGGCAGAACCGGAATCTGATTCAGCCCGGGGTTTCCCAGGCCACCTGCCTGGTGTCGTCATTCAGCCTCATCAGTGATGAAAACGCATGTTTGCATGTTTAGATCCTCTTTGTCTGGTCCTTCTTGTCTTCAGGTCCTGGCCCATAGGTCACTTCTTTAGCCATGCCATACTGGGACACCCAGTCCAAGTTTTTCCTCTTTGCATCATCTGATCCTCACAAGAGCCCTGTGCTGGAGAAGGGACAGTTGTCAGGTATGGGATTGTCTAAAAATAAAGATCTTGAATGTATGTTGTCTGCCCAGTTTTCACTGAGGAACCCAAGTTGTCCCTCCTGCTTTGTGAAGTGCACAGGGGCCGTTTGGCAACTCCATGGCAACCCAGTTTCTCCGAGACCCCGGGTCCCCACTACAACACTGGAAGGATGCTCTGTCAGCCCTTGTCTCCCCCAAGGAAGGTTCCCGCACTCCTTGCTCTAATTTCCCTCTTGAGTAGTGAACACTGCACATTCAGAGTCCAGAGCCAGGCCCCAAGGAGACAGGAGGTCACTCCCTTAGTACTTGGCATCGCATGTGGCCATACATTTCACTGAGGCCAACCTCGGGCTACAGGACGTCTTCCAGGAAACACTGCCACCCTCCCTCTCCATGTTGAGACTCCCCCAGAGTGGCTGTGCTGTGCAGGAAGTCCGCTGGGAGGCAGGCATCCATCGCACTGCGCGGAACGTTTTAATAGAATGTCTGCCTCACAAGATAAAATGCTGCTACGTCTGTGTCTGTGGGTGTCCGAAGCAACCCATGGTGGTTTGATTTCCTTGTGCTCAACCCATCCGAACTGGGCTGAGGGCTGACGGTTGCATGCAATGTCTGCCCCATGCTCGGCGGCCCTCATTGGCTCCTGAAATATCCCTAAGCCCTGTTTACAAGAGAGAAATTCACTGGAATTTGACTGTCCTCCCCACTCAAGGATGCGCCCACGCTACAGCCCAAGTTATTAACTGAAAAATGAATCTGAGCATCACCCTCCCCTTCTCAGACATCCAGGGACTGCAGATCCCATCGGGCAAAATTCCTACACTTCACCCTGGCAAACAAGATGCTTGACAAATTCAGCCAAATTCTGCAGCTTCATTTCATCCCTCCCAGCAAGACTGTTGGTCTTTCCTACTTCTTACTTTCTAGGTGTTCGTTCTTACCTCTGTGTCTCCATGTACTTTGTTCCCTTTACTTGGAGTGCCCCGTGAGAATGAGCTCAGTCTGGGACAGGCAAGTCGGCAAGTTGGGATATCAGGAATGGACCCTCGGTGGGAAAACTGGGAGATGCAATGTTACTAGATAGGGAGAGAGGGGTGCCAACCAGCTTTTCTGTCCATGTTCCTCATTGGGGACAGTAAGAGGCACCTCCTTAATTCTGTTAGGATCTTGCTTTGGCAAATGGTATCTACTTTCCAAAATCTCTGTTGGTGGTGGCATTTTTTTGTTTCAAAGCAAAGGAGAACTGAAGAGTTGAGGGGGTGGAAATAATGCACACAAAACATTTTTTTTTTAAAAACTTCTGTTAAAATATGCATGGGGCAGGGGCAAGAACTATTTGAGTAAACATGGCATTTTGAAAAGCTAATTGGATGTGGATGAACATATTGAGGTAATGTTCTGTTATTGTCAGAAATAATGTTTTGCAGAGAAGGTATTTGTGAAGAGAGATCAGTTGTTACTGACGGACTAATGTGCACTCAAGAATATGGAAGTAATAATGCAGACCCGTGGTGCCTGCAGAAAGGTGTCAATCAAACGTGAGGTTGGAGGGGAAAGAATGAACACCTGCCTTGACTCTGCCTGTTTAGTCTGACCCGTAGGACCCACATGCACAGACCCAGGGTTGTTGAACAAAGTCAGAAGTGGACTTGGAATGGTTTGCTGACCACTTTGCCCCCTGAGATGAGGTCTGATTATTAGAATTCAAAAACCAATACAAGCTTGTATTCAGCAAACATGCGTCTCAAGTTTTAGAATTTCATTCTGATTTCAAGTACCATTCCCTAGTCCCATTCCTCAGTGAAATAATTCTATCATCAAGTATTGCGTTGTTCCAACTGCAATCCACTGACTCCATCTCCTGAGGAAGCGTGACAGGATCTTTGCTCAGATCACGTGTCCCTGTTTGGGGTTCGGGAGCATCAATTCCAGGAGTGGAGAAGGATTCCATGAAGACCATTCTATTCTGATCCAAGGTTTATCTTTTTTATGCAAAATAAAATTGCCCCAACAGAACCATGAATGGGGAGGGGGCAGATAAAGCAAAAAGATCTTGGAGTGAGAAATGGGAGTCTTTGGGGGACGAAATGCAGGGAAGTCAGAGCTCCTTTACACGCTGACGAGACTGCCTGTACTCTGAGCGCCCCTTGTTTAGACGCGTGTCATCCAGTTTGCTGGTGCTTCCGGCCCTCCTTGCCCACACTTGCTGCCCTGGGAAGGTGCTCTGGGGGGGCCAAACAGGAGTTCAGTGCTCAGCTCCTCGGAGCCACAGTGACGAGTGGGCTCCAGATCCCAACCAGTTTGACTTAATTTCCTAGGAACCTGGGCCTGAGAACATGCCTTCTGGGGGTCCTTCACTAAGTGTTTGTAGAATCACGTCATCTAGAACAGAAGACTTGGGGACAGACCCTAGTTTTAGCTATAGCACTTATCATGGCCCCAGAGAACTTCCTTGTATAAAAATCCCAGCACGGCCCAGCCTCTTCTCTGTCAGAGTCCAACAGGGGGATGGATTTTCGGGACGACATCTCTGTCCAACCTGTATGATAAGTATTCGTATCCCTACACTCTCCCTGTCCCATTTTCCTGCATTATTCTTCTGGTCATTTACCACCTCCAAACCCACTATTTTTTCTTGCTTGTCTTGTTTACTGTCTGTGCCCCCACCCGCCCCCTAGAATGTACATTTCACACAATGTCCTTGCCCAGAGTAGGCGCTCTGTGCACGTCTGTTGAGTGAAGGGAGACATGAACTTGCTGATCTGCAGGAACTGAGTGGGGCAAGAGGAGGGCCAGTCCGAGTCCCACCGCTAGATCGCCAGCCCTCTCCCTCCTTCCCCAGATGCGCCTGCCAGATGCTACAAGAGTCTTCTGTTTTCCACCTCTTTGCAGAGCATCGGCTGTGACGACTACCTAGGCTCGGACAAAGTAGTGGACAAGTGCGGGGTGTGTGGAGGCGATAACACGGGCTGTCAGGTTGTGTCAGGCGTGTTCAAGCATGCCCTCACCAGCCTGGGCTACCACCGCGTGGTTGAGATTCCCCAAGGAGCCACAAAAATCAACATCACCGAGATGCACAAGAGCAACAACTACTTGGGTAAGTTTGGTCTTTTTCCAGAGGAGACCGTCTGTCACTCCAGTGCCTTCTTTCCCCCAGGAAGGTGAGGTGGGCACAGCAGTGTGCAGAGGTCCTCAGACACAGGAGGTCACTGGGAATGACAGAGCACTGCCTTCCACTTGAAATGAGCTGCTTGGGTGGTGAGAGTTTTAAAAGGCCTAATTGCCAGTAATGTTTAATATTTACACAAGTAAACTATGTTTTTTTTCTTTCCAAGAGAAACATGGTTATGAATTAAATAGCAGGCTAATTGCCTCTATGAGAGAGAGGAGGGCCTTTGTTCTGGGGACTGTGAGGTGGCCAGGGCAGTTGATGATCCTGTCGGGACCCTCACTCCCTGGGGGTCTACAGCAAAAGCCATGCTTCTCTTCCTTCTGCTTCACCTGCCTGGGGCAGCCGGGTGCATGTATCTTCTGAATAACTGCAGAGATGCTCAGAAATCAGTTTGGCCAATATCATCAATAACGAGAGGCCATTTTAACCTATCTTCCTGCAAAAGGAAATCTTTGTTGATTTCTAAGTTTCTGGCTCATTGCATTTTATGCAAAACAATTCAGGTCTTGCAAATTAATTTTTGCCGATTTCTAATTTAAGTAAGCATGTACAAATCAGTTAACAAAATACTATAAGGAAAGCAATTCCTTAAAGTCTTTTAACAAACAATATTGTTTTTACTTTTGAATTACTTATTTAACAGGAATTAAAAATGGAGACAATTATACTTGAAAACAATAAAAAAAGAAAAATAAATAAACATAAATAAATAAATAAATAGCACAGACTGGTGCCAGGCACTGAACACTCAACAGGCTTAAGGGACAGGAGCTGTTCCCATCTGCATTTTATAGGTAAGGAAACAGGCACAAGGAGATACACAGCAAGGAAAAGGGAGAGCTGGGATTTGAACCTGGGCAGTCTCCTTCCAAGCATGATGGTGTACCAAGAGATAATGCCCAGGAGTTGTTCTTAGAGCCAAGTTCTTCTGGAACAGCATCAGCCTGGCCACGGTCCATGGCTGCCACAGTTGAGAGATCCTTCATTTTGCAAATTTCCAGCATCAGAATCGCCCAAGAACTCCAGGTTCTTCAGCAGTTCCTTCTCCGCCCAGTCAAATACAACCAGAATTAGCCTCACTTAGCTTTATTGGGAGGAAGAGGAAGGGATGGCAGATGGAACTCTGAGACAAGCCCAGTTAATCTGGAAAGCTGTGTCACTGGCCCTGGCAAACCCCGGAGCTGTCAATGTGGCAATAAGCCTAGGTTCCCAGAGAATGGTTTGTGTGTTGTTTTCAGTTGCAAAAATATAGTCTTTGTGGGTTTCCTCCTTTCTTTTGTACTGTTAGTTCACATCTCCATAAACATCCAGTCCCCTAGAATGGGAAGTTCTTCAGGGGATTATTTGAAGTGTCGTTGTGTTCAAATGCTCCAGCAAACAGTGCCACTTTTTATGAGCTTTGTGTTATTTTAGTAAGTTTTCCTTGACTTGAATTAGTCCTATTCAGTGATTTTTAAAGTCATATCCTCTGAACCACATCCTGGGTGAGTATCTGCTGGATGTCTGAATGGAAACTGCTCGGTGTTTCCATCTCATGTATGGAATGAGAATCCTGACCTGTTAAGTATTCTTGAGAAGGAATAGGACATCAGATATTCAGGACCCAGCAGAGCCCCTGGCGTTTGTTAGCACTGACAAATGTCATCCACTTCCTTTTTGTCTCAGAGAACAGCAGTCAAAGCTTTATGACATCAACAAATTCCATCTCCCCCCAGAAAAGGCAATGAGACAGGAGAATGAAAGTCCTCAGAGTGAATGGCAGGGTGATTTAGAAAGTTGAGGAAAATATAACCAAGACACTGAAATTGTGAACAGGCTGACAGTGACCAGAGGGGAGAGGGGAGGGAATTTCAGGGGAAAGGGTGAAGGGTTTGCAGGAACAAGTATAAAGGACACAGGGGTAATAACAGCAGGGGTGGAAATGGGAGGGAGGTAGGGAGGGCTGGGGGGTTGGGCTGGGATGGGAGTAAAAGTCAGAAAACTGTACTTGAACAACAATTAATAAAAAAAAAAGAAAGAAAGTTGAGTTAAACTTCCTATGCCCCACGATGTGGGGGTGGGAGGGACATGAGAAATTCAGGGTCTGTGGCAATACTACCTGAGGTCACATGGGCAAAGGAGAAAGAGGGGAGATGGAAGAGCAGGCCATAGTGAAGGGGGCTCCAGAGGCGACGAACAGGGGATTCTGGCCGTAGAACATACACTTCACTTGGGATGTAGCAGCACCTGGGGTACTCTTTTTTTAATTCTGGTTTTTATTGAGATATAATTCACATCTGATAAAATTCACCCTTTTAAAGTGCACAGGGTTTGGGATGGTCATTTTCTCATCACAGGTGTTCTCTGTACCTATCCAACTCATCCTGCTACATCTTCTGTTCTGTGAAATCTGTGCATCGTAAAAGCTAGAATTGCATGAGATTGCTTAAGATGATATATGTAAGCCATTAGAGCACAGGTCTGGCTGGCTGTTTTTGAACTGTCCAGTGACTATTTTTTACATTACACAATTCCAAACATTGAAACATTTTTCAGATATAAGTGATGGGTTTCCCCACAATATTCCAGGTTAATGATGAAAGTTGGGTTTTCTTACTTTGCTATTTCTGGCTATGTAAACTGTGTTTGTATAAAATCTAACTTGGCTCGTGTGATTGGTTGGGCTGTTTGCATACATTCGTTCTGCAGAATAGGCAACACAGGGGAAATGAACAGCTCAAGTTTGTATTGTTGCTTTTTAAAAATGTATGACTTTAATTTGTTTCTCCGTTACCCTATTGTCTTCCTGAATCACCTTTAGTTATTTGTGATGCAAACCAAAATTCCCTGTGAAACAATTTATATTTTTTAATGACTGGCTCTCCAAGCTTGATAGAGATAAAACATAGATTTCTGTAAAAACGAAAGGACTTGTCTTATGCTGGAGAAGATGGTCCTAATCACCTCATTTGAAAAGGTTTTTTTAAACCCTCAATATTTAAATGACCCTAAGCCACTCACCCTGTTAATAACAGTAGACCTGTGATATGAATATATAGCATTTAGTCTCCAGGCCTTTTTACATACATGGTCTTCTGAATTTTAAAACCAGATGTTCTTTGCTTTGTTTGCTTCAAAAACAAAACAAAATAAAACAAAAAAAAAGATTTGGTGGGTTAGTTACTAAAGATGCAGTTACAGAGTTAAGCTATAAAAATTGAAATTTAAACATCAAAATGTACATAGCGGAAGGAAGTATGTACACCAAAAACTCTGGCTAATAGGTAAGTAGTAATTTATGGTTCAATTTGGCTTGACCGTCAATAACTGGACCTGCTGGACTCAGGTTCTGAGGGACTGAGCTCTGGCCCTGTCATAAGCCACAAAGGGACCGGGCCGCACAGGGGGGACAAGCCAGCTCATTACTTGGTGTTTCTCTGAGCAAAGCTGGAGAAGCCATGATGTTGAATGGTGCACAGATTTCAGGAGATAGGATGTTTGCCTCTTTTTAGGTTAGAAACCAATGAAATTCTACAGAATTGAGCCCCACTTTTCAGTGTCATGGTTAATTTGAATTTGTTCACATGTTCTAAAATATAGTCTAGTTGGTGATTTATAGATCCCTAGATTTTTTTTTTAATGAAAAAGACTTTGGAACCCCTGTATCTGTGGTAAGCTATGTATTTTCCTTTTGCAAATGAGTTACTCAGAACCCTTCTCTTTGGAAATAAAAAGTTCAATTGTATTAAAATGATTGACATTTTATATATTACTGTCCCTTCCTTAATAATAAGATATAAAATTATTTTAGCTAAAATATCCAAGTTTGGCATAGTTCAGCCAGCTCAGTCTACTAATGTCATTATGTCCCAGCTAAGAAACCAGGCACAGCAGCACGCCGAGCAAAAAGTGGTTCTGTAGGACACATTCTGCGTGCCAACATGCTGCATTGTCGTGCAGCCTCAGACTCGGAAAGTGTTTTTTAAAGGTCTGTAAGCTTTTAAAAATAAACTGGCAATATCTTTACTTTGAAGTACATTTTCTTAAATGTTTTAAACAATAAGAATAATGGTCCACTTTTTAAATGTCAAGTATCATGGCTCATCTTTTATTTAACTTATTAGTTGAGAATCTTTCTGTACAGGAAAGTGGAGAATTTTTAAATCATTTCTTGTATTTGTATGACAACTAGCCCCAAAGATTTTTCCACATGCATTGTAAAGTTTTGGACAACAGACAATATAGAGCAAAAAGATGAAATCCCTCCTTCATACCAACCCCATGCTTGGCCCACTGCCGTCAAGGGGAAAGACAGAGGTAAATAACCACTCTCAACACTTCAGTGAGTATGTCTCCCAGCCCTTCGGAAAAGTACAAGTAAATACGTATCTTCTAAAAGTGATATTTCTGCACACACTTTTTGCAATTTGCTTCTTTAACATTATATCATGGTATTTTTATGTTAATACACACAAAGCTCGTTCATTCTGTTTTGATGCCATACAATGGACGTGACACCTCTGAAGTATTTCCCTGTTGAGGGATGTGTAGATTGTCTCTGGCTTTCTAATACTACAAATAACACTTTAGATTTTTGGTTCAAGTTGGCAGAGAGAGTACATGAGTTTTTCTTCCCTTCTTCCCAAGATCCCATCCAAATGATACTACAGGAATAAGAAAAGATATAACCCACAGCAATCAAGAAAACAGGAGGGGAGGGGCATCTGTTAAGTGACATAACAAATTTCTGGAAGAGTGTTCACTTCTAGAGTAGAGGAAATTTGAGTCTGGATAGCAGAGGGCACTGTGATGAGGAGGGGACAGCCTGCACACAGAGCCTACAGGGCCTGCACACAGAGCCTACGGGGCCTCTGAGTCTTGGAGGCAGCAAGTGAAATGGAGAGTGGGATAGGAGAAAAGCAGGGGAATGGTGGAAAAAAACATGTATATCAGCAGGCACCCCACACACACACATTCAGAATGCTGGCATCTACCTCCTTGTCCAAAGCTGAAGGGCACTAAGGGACAGGTGGGAGCACTGGTCTCCAAGACCCCACTCTTCACTCTTGAATTGGAGGGGGAGGAGCTCTGAGACTGGCCCCCGTTGCCTCACACTGCAGAGCATGGCCTGCTAACAGGCTCTGCCGATGAGTGCGGAGTTCTTGGGCAGCCTTCTCGTTGCTCTGTCCGAAATGCCAATGGCTCACTGAAAATAATAGCAATGGACAGCCAAGAATCAATAGACGTTATTTTAAAGTCTATTGCACAAAAGAGCAAACCCAAGATAAATAACTGGAGAAGTTGTTTCTAGAAAAGAAAACTTAAATGTTCTTCAACAAGTAATGATTCCATGAATATCCAAATGCATATATCCTTTCAAGCTTGTATAAATATTTCTGTAGGATAGACTCCTAAAAATAGAACTTGCAGGTCAAATGGAATCAACACTTAAGAATCGGAATGATAAAGTGAAATTCCTCTCCAAAGTAGTTGTAATAATTTATGCCCCCACCAAAAATACATGAAAGAACCCTTTCGCCTTACCAACACTAAATATTATTAATGTATCTACCTCATTTTAGTATATCTTTTTATTTACACTTTATGACCACTCATTTTTATCATTATTTGTACTCCTATGAATTTTCTATTTTTAAATTGTGTTTGTAGTTTTCTCACTGATTTTAAGAACTCGTGTTGTGAATAATAACCATTTTCAACTTACACATACATTAGCCTTTATCTTGTGTTTCTCCTCTCCTTATGATATCTATTATTCTATACTGAAAATTTTAAATCTTTTTTAGTCAAGTCTGTCAATCTTTTTTATTTTTGTCTTGTTTAGAATGACCTGCCCACCTCCAATATTATAAAATTATTCTCTAATATTTTCTTCTATTACTTTTATAATCACCTTTTTGTACTTAAATATTTAAACCATCTTGAATTTTTGTGTGTGGTGTTAGGTAGGAAACTTAACAAATCCACAGTTTGTTAAATTTCTCACATAAGTTTGAAGTGCTGTACCCACCATATATTAAAGTCAAGTGCATGTAGATGCACAAGATGCTCAGCCCGGGTCCTTGACTGATTGTCTCTTCCGGCTTCAGGACCATATGGTTCCCATTGCTGTAGTGTCAGACATTTCATTCTCTGGTAGGGCAGCTCTCTTGCCCCTGCCCAACGCTTTACACGGACACTTATTTTCCTCAATTGTCTTACATTTGCTCTACATACTCTTTAAAATCCATAAAACTTCTGTTGAGATTGTAACTGAGATTGCAATAAACTTATGGATTAATTTGAAAACAAAATGTCCTCGCAATATTGATTCTTGATTTCAGGGCATAGTATACCTCCCCACTTTATGTTCTTTAATAATATTTCTTTATCTAGACTTTGCACATGTTTTATTAGGTTTATTCCTAGATATTTTATAGTTTTTGATAATATGGTATAAGATCTTTTTTTCCATTGTATTTCCAATAAGTCACAGTGGTGTATGTTAAGTCAGTTTATTTTATATATTTGTACATTAAGTAACTGAACATATGTATGTATGTATGTATGTATGTATGTGTGATGAGTCAGGAACCAAAACCAGGCACAGTCTTTCCTCATAACCTACATTCTATGTACATGCCCGACTCATTGGCAAATAAAATGTGGCTGGGGCGGGGGTAGGGGATATTTTGCTAGACTCTTTTAACAGTTCTACTATTATTTCAATTATTTGATATGGATTCTGTAGGTGAAAAATCTAAACTATCCATGGATAATAATAATGTATTCCTCCTTTGTAGGAAGAATACTTCCTCTTACTTCTTTCTTGTCTTGTTACACTTAGAGGCAAACCTCTAAAAAGTTTTAGAATAACCATTAGTGGTAGTGGACTCCTCTTGTTCCTGACAATGGGAATGCTTCTAAGAGATGTTTGCTGACGTTACTGATAGATACCTTTTATCAAAGTAAGGAACTTCCTTTCTGCAACTAGAATGTTTATTGGAACTTGCCTTTGTTTTGATAATACTGTCCAACTATCCTTAGTTGTAGATTTGTATTTTTGGAATTAATGGGTATTTGCTTATTATAGGTGCATAAGTGGGTTTCCTTTGGTTACTACAATGGGCTGAATGTTTATAGTCCCCCAGATTCATGTGTTCAAATCCTGCCGCCCAAGGTGGTGGTATTAGGAGGTGGGGCATTTGGGAGGGGAGTAGGTCGTTAGGGAGGGCAGAGCCCTCATGAATGTGCTTGGAGCCTCATTAAAGAGGCTGTGGGGAGATCCCTGACTTTTTCTGCCCTGTGAGGTTACAGAGAAAAGACGACCTTCTAGGCCGCGGGCTCTCACCAGGCGCGGAACCTGCCGGCACCTTTATCTGGTACAGTAGGTCCTCAGATACGGTCGTTCTGTTCAGTGTCACTTCATTGTAACGTGGATGAGATGCCACAGGAACTAAAGACTGGTTCACATCAATTAACCTGTGGTAAAGTTGATTTCATTATATGTCGTTTCACTTAAAGTCTCTGAACCTATCAATGACATTAAGCAAGGAAGGACTTACTATACTTTGCAGCCCCCAGAACTGTAAGAATTAAATTTCTGTTGTTTGTAAGCCACCCAGTCTGCAATATTTTGTTAAAGCAGCCTGAATAGACCAGGACAATTACCTTCATCTGATTCTTTTTTATCATTTTTTATTTTTCTATTGCAGTTGACATATATTATATTAGTTTCAGTGTACACTGCAGTGATTAGTTACTATATAACTTAACAATTATCCTGATAAATCTTGTACACAGCTGATGCCATACATAGCTACTATAATTTTATTGACGTATTCCCTTTCTGTACTTTACAGCCCTGAGACTGTTGTGTAACTACCAATGTGTACTTCTTAATTCCTTCACCTTTTCATCCCGTCCCTCCGAAGTCCTCCCCCGATCTGGTAACCCTCAAAATGTTCTCCGTATCTATGAATCTCGTTCTGTTCTGCTTGCTCATTTAGTTTGTTTTTTAGATTCAGTTGTGGATAGATATGTATTTATTACTATTTTATTGTTTATGTTATCTCCTCCTCCTCCCCTTTTTCCTCTGCTTCTTCTTCTCCTCCTTCTTCCTCCTCCTCCTCTTCTTATTCTTGTTCTCATTCTTCCTCCTCCTCCCCTCCTCCCCTTCTTTTTCTTCTTTCTTTCTCCCCCCTTCTTCTTCTCCCTTCTTCTTCTCCCTTGTTCTTTCTTCTTTCTCTTCCGCCTTTAACACTTCATGTGATACTGGTTTGGTGGTGATTTAATCAACAGGCCTTGCCCTGGCGGGTGTGGCTCAGTGGATTGAGCGCGGGCTGTGAACCAGGCATCGCAGGTTCGATTCCCAGTCAGGGCACATGCCTGGGTTGCAGGCCATGTCCCCCAGCAACCACACATTGATGTTTCTCTCTCTCTCTCTCTTTCTCCCTCCGTTCCCTCTCTAAAAATAAATAAAATCTAAAATCTTAAAACCAAAAAAAAAAACAGGCCTTTCCTTCTAATGGGGTAGACCTCAGTATGCTGGACCATCTGCTCTCAGCATCCCCTGAGTGTGTGAGCAATGGGCAGACAGAGGGGAATCAAATCCACTGTCTTTTAGATGTGTGCAAGAATTCAATAGGATAATAATCATGAAGCATCTAGCATGAAAGCATTTAATACCTATTTTCCCTGCCTTATCTCAGGACTCCAATATTCATGAATGACAGCTTAACAAAATTCGTTTTCCTTGTGCTGGTGGAAGGGAGCGCAGCCTCCTCAACCACCTGCTTCAGAAGCCGCCGGGATCGTGCTGGCTCAAGTGTGAAATTTTATGCTTTTCTTCCCAGGGATCAAATGCCTGCCTACCAGACCCAGTTGCCCTACCTGTGTGTCCTTATGGCTTCTGCTCCCCACTGTGCCTTGGAGTTGTTCCTTCATCCAAGCAGAACAAAAGGAGAAGAGAAGTGGGCATGTGGGTTCAGCATCTCCCCTGCGCTGACTCATTCTAATCAGAAAATGGTTTCCCTAGGGTATAAATTTACGATCACGTGTCTAGGTCCAGACTGCATCCAGTGCCGTGAGTGGCGTTTCTCTGCTTTCGCTCCCATGTCTTCCACTGACCGCCCAGCAGTGCCCGCTGAAGCTGCCCTCTGCCCAGCTACCATTTTTGTCTGGGGTGCCCTTGGACAAGTGCCGTAACTTTTTCTGAGATTCACTTTTTTCATCAGTAAACTAGGAAAACAATGGTAATTTTCCCGAACTGTTGGCTTTAAGTGACACACGGATGTAAATATCTAGCATCTTAGAGGTCCTCAGTAACTGTTCGTTTCCTCACCTCCCTGGCTCAGTGGTTCTCTCTCAGGCTGCACATTGGAATCACAGGAGGCATGATGTCTGAAGCCTCTTTGAAATGTGCCGATGCCTGGCTCCCACCCCACAACAAAGAATTATCCAGTCCAGATATCAGCAGTGCTCAGATGAGAAACCCTAGCCTCTGTGAGCGCTAAGATCCTTTTGATGCTAAACTTTCACAGGCCACCTATTTCAGAATGGTGTCCAGAAAATAGTAATAAATGTCTATGGTGTTATCGAATGACTATTTTATCTACCATTAAGTTTGAATTGATCAACTCACTCTGAATCCTTAGTTTCTAATCCAAGTCCACTCCTTCAGTTTACCCTCAATACTTCCCCCAACCTGCGGCCCCGGGCCCCTGGCCGCAGCCCCAGCAGCAGAAGTTCCAGCCTAAAACGCCTCCATATAGCCTGACCCCCCGGCATTGAGAATCCTTGCTTGCTTTCTCAGTACGTGGCAGAAAAATAGAAGACACAGAAGAGAAAAAGCGAAGAGAGCGAGAGTTTTCTTTGGATTCCCATAGGACTTTGACTGTATCTCCAGTTTGACACCTACCATGTTGTATCGCAGCTCCTCTGTTTAAACGTCCACTCCCCGCAGTTTGGCTGTGCACTCCTTGAAGACAGGTAGGCCAGCCTTAGACATTCCTTCTCTTGAGTGCCTTCCATGTGCTAGCAGCTGTCCTGGCAGTGGGGGTGCAGAAACCAAGGCAGCCCTGGCTCTCCTGCAGCCACACAGCACTGGGCAGCCCATTTGGGGGTCTGTAGACCTCCGGTGCTCCTGACACTGTTGGCATGTGTTACTCACAGGCTGTGGGAAACCTAGGCATGCCTCCTTGCTGTGATACAGCACTCACGCTGTGGGACAGGGGCAGGGTTGCTGGGGTCAGCATCTGTGTTTACAGCTGCAGACCCTGAGCCCAGCACAGGTGATGGGCCTGTTGAGGCGACCAGTATGCAAGTGGTTGAGTCAGGGACCAAATCCAGGCGCAGTCCTTCCTCATGACCTGCATTCTACAGACAGGCCCACAGTCACTGGCAAATCAAATGTGGCGGAGGTGGGGGTGGGGGGACCTGAGTCTCCTCCCTCCCCCCACCATTAGAAGGAAGATACGCCCTAATTCCTTACAGCCTTTTTGTCCCTGTCACACTGTTCCCACCCTACCCTCTCTATGACCTCAGGTTTGGTTAAAATCACTGGCCTGCCCTGTTGCGAATCCTTGGACTAGGTTGCCATAGTTGTATCTAGTGACTGATGTCTTAGTCACTAGACTTTCACCATCTGCACCAGCGGAGTTCTTTTAAAACTAACATCTAAAAGAATATCCAGCTCTTAAAAAGAGTAGAACACTTTGAAGAAATGAAACACCACCATATGGGATTTTTCTCCTTTATTTTTAATTGTGTTAAATATATATAAAACATAAAAATTATCAGTTTAATGATTTTAAGTATATAATTCAGTAGCATTAAGTATATTCATGATGTTGTACAACTATCACCAGTCTCTTTTCCCAGAAATTTCTCATCATCCCAGAAGCTATAATTTCCACTTCCCCCTGCCCCAAACCCCTAGGAACCTCTATTCTACTTTTTGTCTTATGAGTCTGACTCTTCTAGGGATCTCATTCAAGTAGAATCATACAGTATTTGCCCTTTTGTGTTTGGACTGCCTCACTCACCATAATGCTTTCGAGGCTCGCCCGTGCTGCGGCCTGCGTCAGAAGCGCGTTCTTTCTCGCTCGCCGCTCGTCTGTCGCGGGCCCGTTGGGTTGTTTCCACCTGTGGCTGTTGTGAATAATGCTGCTGTGCGGGTGTCTGTTTGAGTCCCTCCTCTCAGTCCTTTTGGGGGCCTGGGAGTGGAACTGCTGGGTCATGTAGCAATTCCATGTTTGACTTTTTGAGGCACTGCCAGACTGTTTTCCACAGTGGCTGCACCATTTTCTGCTTCCTTCCATGAGGATTCCAGTTTCTCCACATCCTCACCAACATGTCAAGTCTGTTTTTAAAACAGTTTTTCAGCAAGTGATATGACACGCACCAGTGGTCTGCTTTCGGGTGTCAGGACAGGATGCCGAGATGCTTTGTGTCCTCCTTGCTTCCTCGTGCAGGTAGCGGCATCCCCAGGAGCTCATGGCACTGCCGGCACCTCAAAGTCCTGTCCTCACACTGACTGGCCGGACTTCCCTGGCCACGTGGGAGAAGGTGACACCAAGCAGCTGGTGTTTTATTTGGACTCAGTTCTCACCTTTTGCTCAGCAGCAAGCTTTCGTGTTTCCTGTCCAACACAAAATCTTCAAACAAAGGTCCCCTGCCAAGGAGACGGTGCCCTCCTGCTGTGACTTGGAAAGATGCTGTCGTTTGTTTTCACGGTCTGGGGACTTCACTTTGCATCACACGCTTCCACCTGCTGTCTGATTCAGGAAAGCACTGATGCTCTTAATCTGTTTACACCGGCTTGCTTTTCATTTCCAATTTCAGCTCTGACTTGAAAAGCTTTCGGGTCTTCTGGACCAAACAGAGCCCTGCTTTTTTAGTTAGCACCTCATCGCCCAGAAATGTAAGACTGGGTGTGCCTGCTTGTACTTGGATTTGCCTTTTTGTGGGCAATAGTGAAGCTGGATTGTTTTTGCTTTTAATTGTATCATCTGTCTTAGAAATGTGCAAAGCGCCCACACCTGCCTTTCTACACCTAATGGGATGCATTCCTCAAATTCAGGAAACAGCTGCTGAGTGGGCTGGGTCATGGATTTTTATGGAAGTGGTATGACAGCCCTGTCCCTACAGGGAGAAGAACATTCCCTCCCAGCCCGCTCTGGGCAGGGCACCCTACACGGCGTCTTCAGTGCACCTGCTCATCGCTCCCAGGTCTCCTACCTGGTCTAGAATAAGAACTCAGTAGCCATCGCCTGTGCATTGGGCATGCGTAATGCTGTCCCAGATCTGTCCATTCCCTGACCCGCTTGCAAGTACCTCAAAGCCTTTCCTCTTTGAATCAGTGTCGGGCTTTGCAACATGTTAGATAGCTCAGCTTCCTCATTAGGGAATTAATACAAATTAAGCCTCAAAAAGAAATATCTAAAGTTTAAACATCACTTAGTAAACAGAGTTGACATCGTAAAAGAGAAGTGACAGCTGAGAAAAACAGTAATTTCAAGGCTTTCTTGAGCAGCATCTGGGGCCACCCACCCTTTGCCACTCTGTGGTCACTGCTGTCCTTTCGGGTGACCCGTAGTTTCCCTCAAGGGTCAGAGCCTCAGGAATGGGAAATCTGCCCCCAGGGCTGTCCCCTCCGCCGCCCTGTCTTCCCTTGCGTGGGGAAGCTGAGCACCCTCCTCCCCTCTCTCAGTAAGCAGAACTCCAGTCGGGTTCTGTTCATCTTCTGACACTGTAATTCCTGCTGATAAGTCCCTGAAGGAGTGCGCTTTGAAGATAAGCCTCTTTTCTCGTTCTGAGGTGGCCTGCCTCTCTTAGCTCTTCTCCAGCGGTCTAGCCAAGCATCGCCTGCTCTTAGCACTTTGGGCATCTCCTGATCCTCCTCTACCCTTTCCCAAGCCAGACATTATTCCTTGAATTTAGGATCACATAAAAATCAGTCTAGGGGAGGCCCACTCCTTGTCTGAACTCTGAGTTGATACATATGTCCTTCCTTAGAAAATATACTTTCACATAGTCCTACTCCTCCAGATTCCTTTGTGGCCTGGCAGTCACACTCATGCATTATTCTTCGGGGGCAAAAATTATCTCCTTGATCAGTATTTATTTCTTCCTTTAGCTTGTAGTTATATAATCTGATTAAGTAAAACATTGCTCTTCATCTGACCTGATATTTGTGCAAAATAATTAAACATTTCAGTGACTCTCCATAAGCACCTACTGTGTGCAGTGCACTGCAGAGACCCAGAGTGGAACAATGCATGTCCCCTGCTTTAGGACGCGTTCACAATCACCCCGCTGAGAAACCTCTGAAGGCTTTGACAAAACACCCAGCACTATGAGAGTGCAAAGAATGGAGAAAGTACTTCTCACAGGCTAATCTGAGCAGGAGCCGGGGGTGTCATTTAGACTGCACTTTGAGAGCAGGCGGTGACCACATGGTAAACATCCTAGCTTTGCAGGCCGTCTGGTCACAGCTGCAGCCGCTCTCAGCCACAGTGAGGAATCAGCCGCACGGGGTATGTGAGTGAACAGGTGAGGCTCTGCACCAGTAAAACTTGATTTACAAAAAAAGGCTGTCACAAAGCTTTGCCTCCATGGGTAGTGTGCCGACTCCTGTTTTAGAGGACACACAGGCTTTTATCAGAAGAAACAAGGGAAGAACATTTCTATCCAAAGGAGCAGTGGTAGCTAAAGTACAGAAATAAGAAAGGGGAGGCAGGCCTGGACTTGGGCTTGGTGTCTTACAAAACAAGTGAGCAGCCTTGGCATGTGAGACTGCAACTGTAGGATAAGACCAGATGGTGGAAGACCCCTCATCCCACCCTCCATCCTTCAGATTAAACCTCTGGGCAGTGGTCAGCCCTGAAGACATTGAGCTGGAGGAGGGTTGCAACAAAAATGTTTTTGGCAGTTACAGGGAAGGAAGGGAACAGAGGGCAGCCAACCGTTTCAGAAAGGCCAGGTCTGTGCCGAGAGTCTGAGGGCCGGGAAGGACTAATGGAGATATTGGTGTATCAGTGGGCTTGGTGATTCCAAACAGGATCTTAATCTTAATTGAAACCCGGTGTTTGTGTATGTGTGTCTTTCATCAGACCGCAGGGTAAGTGCCTTATTATACAAAAGCACAACCCACACCGAAGTGTTGCTAGACCCTGGCATTTAGCATTTTCAGATGATCTGGAGCAAATGAGAGTAGAAGGGTCAGATGAGTAATTTCAGGAGTGGGAGATTTAAGTCATCAATCCTACTCAATAAGAAAAAGAGAGAATACTATACAAAGGGAAATTTGAGTTGCATTTGAAAGAAACTACATTTCTCTCCTTGTCTCTGAAGCAGCACCCTTGAGACCCAGCCTGGTCTCTCCCCCCTTGTCGGTGCGTTCTGTGGCCACCCAAGCCAGATGGCTGTCTAGATGTTCACCATGGCAGTGACCCGACCCTCGCGGTGGACTCCCACTGGGCAGTGAGAGCCTGCCCCTGACCCTCGTCAACGCTCTGTCCGGACCGAGCTCCTCCATTTCCAGTTACCACAACAAGTTATATATTCATGAAGTACAAGGTCCCAGAATTGCTTCAAGAAGACTGCTATTGGCCCTTAAGGTAATTTTTATTAGTACAGTGGAAATTGGTTCATCAAAGAAAAAGGATCTGATGGACTGACTTCAGATTTCTGCTGATACATGCTTCACATTGTGGCTAAGACTAACTTGGAATTTTAAGGGGAGTTACCAGCACCAGTTTCCCTGGCAAAGGCGTCCAGCCTTCAAAGTCTCAGACATTTCAATACAAGCAGGTGGTGCAGGCTGTGCTGTGCAGCCTTCTGGCACTACGGCCTGTCGGTCCATCTCTCCACGTATCATTTTCTTACCTGCAAAATCAACTGACCTTACCACTTATCTCATAGGGTCGTTGGAAGATTAAATACGATACTAGTAGTGAAGCACTGCAGCACAAAATACTTAATCATCGGGGTCAGGTGTCATTACTGTTTTTATTATTGTCATATTATATACACTAGTCTAGAATTATATGGTTCTAGATGCACGTATTCGTGCTTAGAGATTTTGTCTGGACAATAAATACCTTTCTGCAAGCAAAGACCCTTGTTCTAACCACACCAAGCAAATGGTGAAGTCTAAGTTTTACGGCACGTGCCCTTACAACTAAGAGCAGACTAGATCGCAGAAGCTGCTGGAGTGGATGCAGTTGGTGTGCTGCGCCCTCATGGAGCTCATTGGCCTGGCATGCCATCAGAGTGTTCATGGATGCAACCAGAAGTGGATCGACACTCGTCCCTAAGGTCTGCACAAGCAACAAGGATTGGGCTTTTAGATGTTCTACTTGTGATGTGAATACTGACTTGCTATTCTGTGATGAGTCATTTTTCAAAAACGTCCGTCTGCATCCAAGACCTACAGAACAACGAAGTGCCTGCTGTGGCATGTGAGGATCAAGGGCATAGCCCTTTGGTGCTGTTCAGTGTGGGGACCCCCGAGCCCCTGTGACGCAGACCCCTCCTGGAAGGAGTGAAGACATGCTCCAACCCAAGGTCTTTAAAGACCTGCTTAACTGACTTCGAGTAAATAGGTTAAATTTTTTATCATAGGGCTGTATCGCCACTCCTCAAAGCACAGGCGAAAAAGAAGCAGGCGTGTAAGTGCGGAAAGCCTAAACTCTGGTCAGAGCCATTAGCTAGCCTAGCATTCATTTAGTTGTTAAATGGGCAAATAGGCTTTTTTTGTGAAGTGTTAATATAAATACATAGGCTGAATCCTCCGTTCAGAATTACACGGCTTGCCCTGAGTGGCATAGCTCAGTGGGTTGAGTGTCATCCCACAGAGCAAAAGGACGCCGGGGGATTCCCAGGCAGACCACAGGCCTGGGGGCGTGTGAGAGGCAACCAATCCACGTTTCTCTCCCTCCCTCCCTCCCTTCCTCTCTCTCTACATATAAATAAATAAATCTTTTTAAAAGTTCCACAGCTTCCATGAGTGTTCACAAAGCGAGCACACTGGTGTAACGAGCGCTCTCACACCAGGAGCCCCGCCCAGCACTCCCTGTGGTCATGAACACCCCACACCCCCCAAAAGAATTTATACATTCTTGTTTTTTTAATTTCCACATTGATTTCCATTTTTAAAGAAATAAGAGTATTGCTCTGGCCAGTGTGGCTTGGTTGGAGTATTGTCTGATAAGTAAAGAGTTGTGGGTTCGATTCCCAGTCAGGGTGCACACCTAGATGGTGGGTTCGGTCCCAGTCTAGGCCTGTGCCATCTCCGGCCCCGGTGTGTGTGGGAGACGACCAGTCGATGCTTCTTTCTCTCTAAAAAATAATAAAAACATGTCTTTGGGTGAAGATCAAATAAATAAATAAATAAATAAATAAGAGTATTTATGACTTTGACCGCTGTAACCATAGATTTGTTTTGCCTGGGTTTTTTTTTTTTTTAAGAAAATAAAGGAAAAAATGGTACACAAATGGAATTATACAGTATATACTCTTTTGTACCAGGCTTTTTGGGAGGGGGAGGGGACCTAAACATCTTACATTTAATCTAGAGTATAGTATAAAATTTTTACATTTAATTTAGAGTATATGGGAAATGAGAATATAGATTTCCCTTAATAGCCAATTTTCCAACCCGATTTAGTGAATGGCATTTATTTGCATTGGACAGCTTACAGTGTGTTTAGTCCGTACCACAACCCGGGGCCTGCTTTCTGGCTGTTTGTTCTGTTCCATTTCTCTGTCACACTGTTTCTGGACAACATTTTGACTGTTGCAGCTTTAAAATGTTTTTTAAATTTTTTGTTGATTTTTATTTTTAGAAAGAGAGAGAAAAAACCCTCAATTTATTGCTCCACTGATTTATGCATTCATTGGTTGATTGTTGTAAGTGCTCTGACCAGGGATCGAACCTGCAACCCTGATGTTATCTGAATGATGCTCTAGCCAGCTGAGTTACCCAGACAGGCCTACTATTGCTTTAATATTTTTCATGGCAAGTCTCCCGGTTTTGAGTCTTTTTAATAACATTTTAGATAATCTGAAACGTATATATTCCTGGTGAATTTTGGAACCATTTTGTCACATTCAAGAAAAAAATCCTAGTGCTGTTTCCATGTGATAAATGGTGTTAAATTTAGTCCATAAACAGGCATTGAGCATCTGCTGCACGCCAGACTCTGTTTTAGGGGTGGGGAATACCAGGGAGAACGAGGCACATCCCCACCTGACACACATCCCGGTGGGGAACACTGGAGGCAGAAGAGCAGAGAGAGTTTGGGAACGCAATGCATGCTGTCAAGAAAGCGGGGAGAAAAGGTGACAAGTGGTGGCTGGGAGAGCAGGGTGCTGTTCAAGTGACGTGATCAGAGGTCTCTCAAGGAAGGTGATGCTTGAACTGGAACTTGCGTCATGCCGAGACTATATTGCATCTGTAAATCAACCTGGGAGGAATAGACATGGTTAAAACATCCAACCTGGGAACATAGCATTTATTTCCATGTATTCATATAGTTTATATCTGCCAGTAACATTCTGATATTTCCCACATAGATTCTCTGCATTTCTCATGAAGAATGGCCTTACATATTTAATTGTATTTGTTGGGGTATGGTGTTGATAATAATGGAGAATGAAATCTCCTTCTATTTAATCTTCAAAATTGTTGTTAGCAGATGGAACAACAGTTTTAGATTTCTTACATTTATCACTATCTGACCACTGTGTTGAAATTTTGTTAATTCTGAGCATTCTCAAGATTCTCTAATAATATAACCCTATCATATAGAAATAATGATAGTACTGACTCCTTCCCAATAGTTATACCTCTGATTTCTTTTTCATAATATATTACCAAAAGTTTACCAAAACTTACAGAATATTTTTAATATGTGATAGCACTTATTATACACCCAACTCTGACTTCAATTTTCACGCTCAAGAAAGATAGGTATATACTCAACACATTTTAAATTACTCTCTGATTACATGCTTATTATAGGATTCAGAAAGTCTCTTTCTAATTCTGTAATGTTTTTACCAGGATGATTTTTAAATGCCATTTTGGCATCTATTTACATTGTTTTTTTCCTAAAAATTTCCTACATGAAATCATTTGCATTCCTGGAATACAACCTGCTTCATCTTGCTCAGTGATTCCTTTAATGTTCTGTTGAATTCAGTTTGCTGGTACCTCACTTGAATTTTTAAAAGTCTGTAGTTCATAAGTCAGACAGGTCAATGGTGCTGCCTCTCTGAAGCTTAGGTTAGGTTGGCATTCCCATTTTCACGTGTTCCAGAGAAGCTTATACCATTGCCTATTCCTTTAGATTTTGATGGCAATTCACCAATAAAAAAAAAATATGGCTCTGGACTCTTTTAGGAAAAAAGTATTTTTTGTAACTTTTAAACATTCTTCTAAGGCTACCACTCTGTTATGTTCCCTTGTTCATCTTAAGTCAGTTTGGTAATTACTTTAGTGTATCTTTTTATGGTGAGTTTCAAATGTTGTTAAATAGAACTATACATAGAATTTACTCACCATTTAAAAGTGCTCTGATGTATTATATTTTTAGTTTTAATCTTATTTATCTGGATATTATTCCTTTTTGTTTATTAAAGTTGCTTATTAAAAAATTATTCTGGAGAACCAGCTCTCAGTTTCTAATGCAAGTGTTTTTTTCTTTTTTGAATTTATATTTTTAAAATTTCCACCTTGATTTTCATTTTTTTAAGAAATAAGAGTATTTATGGCTTTGACTACCTCTCAAATTTAATGTGGTTTGTTGTTGTTATTTTCTCAGTCAGGATTCTCAAATGTTTTGGTCTTAGGAACCCTTTATATGCTTAAAAGTTATGAAAGACTCCAAAAAACTCTTGTTTATATGAATTGTATTTATTTTTATTTGTTGATTTTTAGAGGGGGTGAAGAGAGAAAAATATCGACTGACTGATTCTTGCGTGCATGAGCCTGGCTGGGGATCCCGCCTGCGACCTTGGTGTATTGGGATGACGCTCCACCAACTGAACTGCCCGGCCAAGGGCTGTATTTATTGATATTTACAGTATTCAAAATTTATACTAAAACTTGAAAATTACTTACTAATTTCTTTAAATAACAAAATAAACTCATTGTATAATAACAGTTTTTGAGAAGTAACTATTTCCCAAAGCAAAAAAAAAAAATGAAGTGTAGCATTGTTCTACAATTTTGCACATATTTTTTGATGCCTGGCTTAATAGAAGATGCTGGGTTCTCATATCTCCTTGTGCGTTCAGTCCATTGAGATAGGTTGTTTTGGCTGTTGTATATGAAGAAAATCTGCTTCACATAGTTGGGTAGATGGAAAATCAAAAAATGATTTAGCAGTTTTCAGATAATTGTGAATCTTTTTCTTTGATAGTACATCAAACTAGAAAAGTGGTAGCTTCTTAAAAATTAGTTGCAATGTGGAATCTGAAACCATATGAATAAACTTGTCATGTTTCAAATGTTCATGAGAGAGAGAGAAAAAGCAAATAGCACCTTAGTGTTATATGAAAATAGATTTGATATCACAGACCCCATAAAAGAATCTCAGGGATCATACTTTGAGAATGCTGTTCTAGGTAAATGGAGTGTATATAATTTTTTTAACTTTTCACTTTTAAGTAACATTAGATTTACAGAAGAATTACCAAGATCATAGAGTTCCCATATATCCTTCTCTCAGCCTCCCCTAAGGCTAACTTTTTTTTAAGCTTGGCAAAATATGTATAGCATAAAATTTACCACTTTAAGTACACAGTTCAGTGGCACCAAGTACATTCACAATGTTGTATAACAGCCATCCATCCCCAGAACTTCCTCATCTTCCAAAACTGAAACTCTGTCCATCATGGATGATTCTGATTCTATTCTTTAACCCACACTACTTAGGGTATTTGTCAATAGTGTTTACATGCTTAGCAGTTATACTTGTGCTGTTAATTTATGGTTTCATTGCTTTGGAGAGTGTGACCTGTAGGATTTAGGAGGCGAGTCAGAGCCATAGGGCTCATACCAAACATGGAAAGTGACAGCTGTCCCTCCCGTCAGATGGGAGTGCCTCTGTCTTGAGATGGCCGGAGCAATCTTCCTTCGTCGCTTCACTAGTCCTTGCCTTTTTGTGCCAACCAGAAAACCAGTGCACACTGGGACTGAGTGATGGCTTGGCCTGTCACTCACAAACACCGTGTTGCTAAAATCAGGTTGTCAGGACAATGCAAGGAGGCACCCCTGCAGCCGTGCCTGCAGGCGAGCGAAGGAGGCAGTGGCCGCAGTGGTAATGATGTGTTCCATTGATCGTTCTCTAGAGGGAAAGTGGGAGCAGGGTCAGGGGAAGATTTCCAGCACTATTTTACTAGACTTCTCCTGTAAGAGCCAGAAAGTAAATATTTTAAACTTTGTAGGCCATATGGTCCCTGCCACAGCTGCTCACCTCTGCTGTAGTAGTGTGAAGGTAGGGACTGGTTTCCAATGAAACATTATTTACAAAATCTTATGGCAGGCCAGATTTGGCCCACAGGCTATAATTTGCCAGCCTATGCTAACTGAATGTCTGGTAGGTCTGAAAACTGGCTAGGATTTCTAAATATCTCACGCTTCACCAGCTGACTATCTTGAAGGAGAATTCTACCAGCGCACAGAGGAACAGTAACCAGGGAATGGACTGTCACTCCCCCTCTCTATCAACAGGCGCCAGAGCAGGGCTCATTTCTCACCCACACATTTAGCTGAGAAAAGCTGCACAGTCAACTCTGAGCATAGAGCTAGATGGCAGCTAGTAACCACTAGGGAATAGAGATAAGCTACCAGCTTCTTACGTGGTATTCGCTTTCTTTAACTACTTATTCTTTAGAACTATTTAGTTGACCCCTGATGTAGTTGTGTTCTGCTGTCTTAAATAAGAATTTTATTTTATATAAATAATTATGCTAATCTGCTTTAATTTCTCAAAGTTGGGGGATGTTGGCTCTTTAAACCTGGAGAGCATAACCAGGGCATCTTTGCTCCCTCAGGGTGCGCTTCCGTTTTTAGGGAAAGGCCAGCAGAGGAAGATGAACCACCACTTGCAGGGCTGAGCTCACAAACTAACCTCTCAGTAATTCATCTGTATCAGCCGTCAATCAGCCGAAAAGGTTGAACCCTTACATGCAGAGTATGCCTGTTCCTTCACGTACTCATTCTCTCGACAGATTTCTGCTGAGAGTTCGTCGTGAGAGGAGTCTGCTTTGGGCTGCAGTCCTGGCTTTGCTTACAGCTTCTTTCAGATGCTTGTCTGCGTGTTCCTGTATATTCTGTATAATAATTTCTTCCACCTTCCCTTTTAATAGTGGAAGACCCTTGAATGCAAATCTGTATTTTTCTGCTTTTCATGATGCTCCGCACGTCCCTACTGAATGCTCTGTGTCCATAAAGCACTTAGCACATCATTTTGATTTACTGACTGGTGGGAAGCCTCGGTAATCCAGTCTCTGTCTTAAATCCCATCCAGCATTCTTCCCTTAATTTTTTCTGTAGTTCCCGAAGATTATAGAGAACTTTTTCCTTTCTGCCTGAAAGGGTTTGTATAGAATTAGTCATCACTGAGACCCAGACTTCACCCTAAAGATGAGTGTATTTATATGCTTAAAGGAGTAATCCTGAGTTAATATTCAGAATTGTGTCCTGACTTTTAAAGAGACTCCATATTGCATTTGATTCATAAAATTGAAAAGTAAAATGCTAATGTGTAAAAATGTTATTCTGGGCAATAAAATCTGTTCCCAGCCTTTCATAATCAGTTCCAGCCCAGTCGACAAGGTTATTAGCAGAAATAATAGGGGTAAAGGGGAAATTAAAATCTTTATAATTAAAAAGAATAACACTGTTCTATTAAGTTACCTGTTTAATGCCCATAGTTTTTTTTTTCCTTTTTGTGAGCTGCTTGTAATTTTTAAAAACCTACTTTTGAGAGCAAAATGTTAACATCTTGGAGTAATCACTCCATGTTCGCCATTTATTTACTTTCAGTTATTCACCTTGACATTTCCATCCCCAGCTGTGACAGATGTCCCAGGAACCACACGCCTCTGACTCTTCCCCAGAGGGAGGCCCTGTCCTGCCTCGGCCCCCTGGGCCCCGAGACAAGGCACGTGAAAGTCTTCTGGCCTGGCCAGGCGCCAGGCCGGTGCTGGGACCCCCGCACCCTGAAGTGCTGCCGTGGGGCCTGCAGGGCTCTGCAGTTCACTTCCGACTCGGTGAGAGTCTGACAGATGAATGGTGTGTGTCAAATGTGACCCTCAAAATAATAGCATGCCTGCTGGGAATGTCTACAGAGAGTTTTTACCCCCCCTAAAGAGTGTTATCCTCCTGGCTCGCTCAGGTGAATGGATACAGTCAGACCAAGGATGGATTTTGGAGGTGGCATGTCCTGCCTGCTCCCCCTGGTTCCTCAGCGTACTCCGGAGCTCTGGGCTTCCCGAAGCAGCGTCCGTGAAGGGTGGCAGGAGCCCCACATGTGGAGCCTCAGCGAGCCTTTGAGTTCTGTATCCACCACGAGACAGACAGCTCTGAGATCTTTGGAACGTTGCTTAAATTCTGTGAATCTCCTTTTATCTAAACTCTGAGTCTCCCTCTCACATATAAAGTGGAGAGAATAGAAATATTGAGAGGATTAAATGAGATAATGTTATATGAAACTGCCTCCACATGCAAAGTAAACTTTGTTTTCTTGCCTCCACTCAGTGCTGCCAGGGAATCAGTGAGCCCAGTGCATCCAGGCTTCACTCCTTACCAGAGGGGTGGGAGGGGCCTGAGCACCAGAGACCGGGCTGTCCTCCTAGCCTGGCCTTGGACAAGCTGTGTTTCAGGGGCGAGTTTCCGTGCCCCGCCTCCCTTTTCTGATCCATAAAGTGGAGCTAATACTGTTACCTTCGCTGAGATCCTGGAGTCTAAGAGAAGGATGCCGATTAAAGGACCAGCACCTCATCTGGACCAAGGAAGGGGTTCTGCAGGTGTTATCTCCTTTCAGTTTGTGCCCAGAGTCCAGAATCCAGCCTGAGACTCTGGACCACACTCCCCGTTCCTTCCCTGAGCACAGGCAGAGGCACGGAGCTGACTTCTTCACCAGGAAGCCTCTTCCACCCTAAATAGCTCTTACTGTTCAAAAGCCAAAACCTGCCTCTTCCAACTTCCCACTGATAATCCATAAAATGCAATAATAAATGCCACAAGCCTTTCTCCAAGTTAAGATTTTTAATCCCAATGGAGTCAGGTTCAATTAAGCATCAAAATCAGTCTTAAAGGGAAAAAACAATCAAAAGGTCAGCCAATGGTATCTTTGCAGAAGAGCCATCTTTGTCCTTTGTCTTGACCATGACATGAATGAGGTTTTGTGATGGATAGATGATCACATCTGTGTGTGTCCCCAAGCCTCCCATTTTCAAGACCACTTGGTAGAACCTGTCCTCTTAGGTGTGGCTGGCTCACTCTCTCTGGGCCATTGGCATCAGCTCACAATCCCTGCTGAGAAACTAGGGTCCCTGAGAAGTAATAGCTTCTGTCCTTGGCTCCTGGGATGGTCCAAAGTCTGTATTTCTAGACTTTCACAAGGTTACATAGCAGGGTGAGAGCCAGGGGTCAGTACACATGCCAGAAGGGGCAATGGAGGCCTGAGTGCCATCATCAGCCAGACACGAATAAAATTGCGAGAAGGCAGAATCTGTGGAAGGCAGACTAATGCCCCCCAAAAGGTATCCACATCCTAATCTCTGTGGACATGTTAGATTAGGTGGCATGGGGGAATTAAGGTTGCAGATGAAACTAAAGTTTCTAATCAAAACCTTGTGATGGGGAGATTATCCAGGCAGATTTGATATAATCACAGAGATACTTGTAGGTATAAGAGGGGGGCAGAAAAGTCTAAGTCAGAGGGAGTTGAAGATGTGCCCCTGCTGGCATTGATGATGGAGGAAGGGGCCACGAGCCAAGGAGTGCAGGAGATGCAGCTCTAGGATGTGAAAGAGGCAAAGAAATGGGTTCTCCCTGGAATTGCCTTAAAGGAACACCTGCCGGCACCTTGATTGTAGTTCAATGAGACCCATTTCAGACTTCTGACCTCCAGGACTGCGAGATAATAAGTGGGTGATACTTTAAGCCACTAAGTTTATAATAATTTGTTACAGCAGCACTAGGACACCAGTACAGTCCCCTTCCTTCATCACCAACTGGCCCTGCTCCCCACTGTGGGTGTGTCATTTTCTTTTTCAAAAGTATATTTTATTGATCACACTATTACAGCTGTCCCATTTTTTTGTCCCCTTTATCCTCCTCTGCCTAGTACCTTCCTCCCTCCAACATTCCCCACCTTAGTTCATGTCCTTGGGTCATACAAATAACTTCTTTGGCTTCTCCATTTCCTATACTATCCTTAACCTTCCCCCTGTCTATTCTCTATGTACCAGTTATGCTACTCATTCCCTGTACCTTTTACCCCACTCTCCCTCCTCCCTCTCCCCACTGAGAACCCTCCATGTGATCTCCATTTCTGTGGCTCTGCTCCTGTTCCACTTGTTTGCTTAGTTTCTTTTTTGTTTTTGTTTTTCCATTCAGTTGTTGATAGTTGTGAGTTTGTTGTCTTTTTACTGTTCATAGTTTTAATCATCCTCTTTTTCTTAGATAAGTCCCTTTGACATTTCATATAATAAGGGTTCGGTGATGATGAACTCCTTTAATTTGACCTTACCTGGGAAACACTTTTTCTTCCCTTCCATTCTAAAGGAAAGCTTTGCTGGATAGAGTCATCTTGGATGTGCATCCTTGCCTTTCGTAACTTCAAATACTTCCTTTCATCCCCCTCTTGCCTGCTAGGGTCCTTTTGAGAAATCAGCCGACAGTCTGATGGGAACTCCTTTGTAGGTAATTGTCTCCTTTCCTCTTGCTGCTTTTAGGATTCTTTCCTTATCTTTAATCTTGGGTAACTTAATGATGATGTGCCTTGGTGTGTTCCTCTTTGGGTCCAACTTCTTTGGGACTCTCTGGGTTTCCTGGACTTCCTGGAAGTCTATTTCCTTCACCAGATTGGGGAAGTTTTCCTTCATTATGTTTTCAAATAAGTTTTTGACTTCTTGCACTTCCTCTTCTCCTCTGGCACTCCTATGATTCGGATGTTGGAAAATTTAAAGTTGTCCTGGAGGTCCCTAAGTCTCTCCTCATTTTTTTTTAATTCTTGTTTCTTCATTCTGTTCCAGTTTAATATTTATTTTGTCCTTTTTTTCCAAGTCATTTGAGTCCCAGTTTCCTTCTCTTCACTGTTGGTTCCCTGTATATTTTTATTTATTTCACTACATATAGCCTTCGTTTCTTTTTTTATTTTGCGACAATACTCAAACATTTCTGTGAGCACCCTGATTACCAGTGTTTTGAACTCTGTATCTGATAGGTTGGCTATCTCCTTGTTGCTTATTTCTTTTTCTGGTGTTTTGATCTGTTCTTTCATTCGGGCCATATTTCTTTGTCTTGGTGCACCTGTTACATTGTAAGGGGTAGAGCCTTAGGTATTTGCCTGGGCAGGGCACCCCACTTCACTGTGTTGTGGCAATGTCTGTCGGGGAGGGGTCAGAGAGGGAACAATGCTGCTGGCTCGGCTCTCACCTGACTTTCAGTCACTTCCCCTACTTCTCACAAGTGGATTGTGCCCTTTCTGGTGCTGATTCCCGGGTAGGTGGGTTTGTATACATTCTAGGACCCCATGGACCCCTCTAACAGACTCCCTCTGTGACTGGCAGTTTCTCCTACTGCCACAACCCCCACAGAAATTTACAGCCAGAGGTTTTGAAACTTTCTTTTCCTGGCAGTGGAACCCTAGGTTACACAGTCTGTCTCACTCCCCAGTTGTTCCTCCCAGTTTTTCTGCATGCCAATGTGGGACCATCTGGTCCACCAGCCCTCCATCCAGCCTTGCTACCATCCTCTCCATCCCAGCTGCTCATCTCTGCCCCTCCTACCAGTCTAAATGAGTGTTTCTTCTTTAAATCATTGGTTGTTGGGCTTCCATACAGTTCAATTTTCTGGCAGTTCTGGTTGTTTTTTGTTGTTAAATTGGTTGTTATCCTTCTTTTGGTTGTGTGAGGGAGCAAAGCATATCTACCTACACCTCCATCTTGGCTGGAAGCTCTGAAGTCAGGTGCATCATTCTTTACTGTCACCTGGCCGGAGACCAAGGCTCCCAGCTCATCATTACAGGCAGCTGGTCTGGAGAGGCAAGAGCACAGACTTGGAAGGAGGCAGGGCTGATTGATTTCCAGTATCATCACTTACCAGATGCACAGCTGGTTTAAATTGCTCATCTCTCCAAACTTTACTGTCCTGACCTTGGACATCATGAAAGGATTAAGCTGCAAGAGGTAATTCTACCTTACATCTAGCAGACTCTCAGCACACGACTCTGAGAAGAGGTTCTCTTTTCTTAGGGTGTGGGAGATTGACACTCTGCACTCTCCCCTGTATAGCATTGGGTGGCCTTGCTCTGGGGATTCCTAGAAACACCACTGTGGGTAGTTGGACCACCATGGGTTCTGGACAGCTAAACACTCTCTATTACATGAAGACTTGGCCCGACACATCCCCAGAGAAGTCAAAAGTGAACAAGGATCAAGATTCCCCAAGACCACACTATCCAGGTGAAAGCCTTGAGCGACCAAAAACAGCAGTGTGGTCGTGCTGGAATGTGTAACCTCTCCACTAAAGGTAACAAAATTCCAGCTGGGACATCCGCCAAAAGTAACAAGTAATGGCACGGGTGTGTTCTTTCTTCAAGTGACCAGAGCCTTGGTTGGGCCAGTTTCCCACATAATTAGTTTAAGAGTAATAAAATACCAGGACATTAATATATACAAATGAGTGTTCCAGAAAACCCAGGCACGAACTGATAAAGGTGACGTGGGTATGTGTGCACATGTAAGAGAACATTTGAGTCTAATTTTGACTTTTTTTCCTTGCCCTAAACTGAATTGCTGCTATGGGTTTCAGTAGTTGCAGAGGTTACGAGGTCACCTTACTGGAATTATGCTCCCAGCCATCCTTCAAAACACCTCAGGACTTTCTTCTCCTTCTTCTTTGCTGGGTGCCAAGGGGATTTAGCTGGACAAAAACTGTCCTTTACAGCACACACATATTCTACTACTGGAGACTTTTCGTTCACTGGGTTTAAGAGTGAGCCCTGCAGCGTGCAGGGAGCTGCAGTGAGCTGGAGGTCAGGAGCCCACTCTGCTGAGCTCGGCTCGGCGGTCAGAGCCACAGTCTCCAGCTTGGTCCCCCCCTCCGTGCTTGGGGAGCGGGACCAGGGCATTCTATTTCACGTGTGGCTCCAACGTCTGAGGGTATCTGGGAGAGGCAGCAGGTGAAAGTGGGGAAGAAAGGAGGGGCAGGAGAACATCCGGCCACACGTCCTGGTATCTGGGGACTCTCACGTTCCACCGTAGACAGTTTGGGAAATACTCACCTGGGTGACTCTTGCTATTTAAAACTACCTTTTAAGTAGGAATTACAATGCCATAAAACTTCCAACTGGGCAGAAATGAACACTTAAGGAAGAGAGAGTAGTTTCCTAAAACAATGAGTGAATTCAAAATTGCTTTCGAAAAAATGCAAAAATCTCTCAAATTTCTTGTTGTGTTTCTAAATATTTAGCCATTGGTTTATTTGAAGACTTAATCAACCCTGATGTTAAGTCACTATCAATTTCAGGATGTGAGGTGGTGGAGGGAGCCACAGCCAATGGGAAAGGAAAATCTGAAAACCCTCAGGGGATAGACATTTCTCATTGCTGCCACAGGGTGTGGAAGGTCAGAAAAATCCCTTAACAGAAAGTACCCATGGGGTGGTCCCTTCATGCTTTCTGGTGGGGCAGCAGGGCAAGGAGTCCCACATCCCGTGGTCTGCCTCCTGCGGCCACGAGAGATCCTGAAGTGGAAGGAGAGGTGGAGAACAAAGCTGTGCCAAGGGTGACTGAGCAAAGGCAGCCTCCTTTCAGGTGAGGCTGAGGCTTTGGTGAAGACCATCTGGGAAAGGCTATCTGTCAGATGCTCTTTTTGGAAAAGCATCAGCCATGGGATGGATTTTACTTTTATGCTAGTGACCTTTTCTTGTATTATCACAGGCAATTCATGAAGTTCTGAATTTTTAGATTTCTCCTCTTTCAGTTTTTTCCATTATATTATACAGGGTGGGGCAAAAGTAAGCTTACGGTTGTGAGTACACAAAACACAGTTCCTTCTTGTATTATTATTTATTAATTATTATATTATTTTCCTTACGAACAACTGTAAACCTACTTTTACTCCACCCTGTACTTTACACTAAAATACAGACTTTAACCTGTTCCAGCTTTTCCCCAATGGCCTCCGGATGGCAGTTCCTGGTGACTTCCAATGAAGCGCTGGCATCCTGCAGGTGTGACGTCGGGCCAGCCTCTTTTCTTTTAACACAGTGAAGCTTTTCAAGAAGGCTATGTCCTTCAACTTGTTCCACAAGTTTCTAGCAACTTATTTTTCCCTTCCTCTATATAATTTACTTGAAATTATTATTAAAATAACTAGGTTTAATAATTATTAAATAAATAGGTTCAACATGCAGTTTTAAGAAATAATACAAATATTATTTCAGTTTTTTAACTTCTGTTCCCAAACTAAAGAGCCATTAAAAACTAAATTTTAAAAATGCCTGATGACTGTTGTTCATATTATTGTGTCCCAAGAAAAAGTGGAGATATAGGAACTGAACCTATCTTTTCAGGACACTCTGCCGTAACTGTGCATACGTTCATCAGGAGAAGCCCAAGCAGAACCCTGAGGCAGTTCATAGTTCTGTCACAGTGCCAGATGTCACCCACTAGACCCCAAAGGACCATCACAAACCACACAGAATGCCCCGTGCATCCGCCTGGGGCCCGTGTGCATACGCCTGGGGCCCATGTGCATCCGCCTGGGGCCCGTGTGCAGCAGGCAGTCCCGAGGGCCCAGAAATGGCGCCGGTCAGGATAGGCAGAGGTGCAGGAAAGAATTAGCATGTCCGTGGAACTACCCCGGCATCCTTGTCTCTTATTCCAACTTTTCTTTGTATGCTTCTTGGGTTCGTGTACCACCCTGTATCCTTCTTGTTTCTTCCCCAAAAAACCTACAAAATAAGTATGTAGCTTAGTGAATTAATCTAAAAGAACCAGAACTCTGCCAGTCACCAGAAGCCCTTCCACACGCCCTGTTCCAAGCTCTGCTTCCACCCTCCCCCCTGACTTGTGTAGAAATCATTTTCTTGCATTTATGTATAATTGTATTGCCCGAGTGTGCATTCTTGTACCTTATCACCTAGCCTTGCCCATTTTTAACTAGGTCCTTTAAGCCTCCCTTTGTCTACACATTCTCTCTTCTATTCTTTTTTTAAGGATGTACTTGTTGGAGGACCCAGGGTATTTGATTGCAAGGTTATCCGTGGTGGTGAGTTTTGCTGATTGCATAGTCACTGAGCAGTTTAGTAAGTTCCTCTTTATTTTCTGCTGATTGGCAGTTAAATCAGGCTTGATCAGAGTCAGGTACAGTCCCTCAAGTAAGATGCCCATCCACATGTGTTGATATCTCTGTAGCTGATGAAGCTTCTCCCCCTCAGAGACCCTCTCCAGCCTTACTCCTTTGTCTGCTGCCTACCCTTGCCATCACAGGAGAGGGGCACCCTGAGACATGGAATGTCCTTGTCCCAAGAGAAGGCTGACCCATATAGCTCTGTGAAGGCTGGAAACAATCCCACAGAGGAAAAGGGTTCCAGACAGGCCCTTCCTCTGCTGTCCCTCGGCCCCCTGGTGAAGAGAGGGGTAGTAGCAACAACAGAGGTGTGGAGGTGGCCTGATCCCACCGCACATCTAGGACCAGCTTCAGTGCTGCATGCTCAGGCTCAAGGCCCCGCTTTGCACTGTGGTGCTTCCGGGATGCACCCAGAGCTACTTTGCCGGTCTGAGCCTCTGCTTCCTCTTCTGTACAATGGAGTTAACGATGCCTATGCAGGGACTTTGTAAAAATTATATATGATAACGTGTGCAAGTTACTTAACTTCTCTCTAACATGTAAATAATAGAGGTGCCCACCAGTAAAGCATTTAAGACACACCTGGTGCATCGTAAGTCCTCAATAAATGTTAGCTAGTTTTCCTATTATTATATAAGTACCTGGTCTATTGAAAAGTTCTCTTATGGTAGCTATTGTCATTTAAAAGGAGAACATAGAGACTTCCAAGTAGCTGAAGACAGTGGCGGCAGCTAGGTGTCATGTCCCAATACTTCCTCCCCAAACAATCTAGAATATAAGAAAGGGGAAAATGAAACTGCACAGAAATCACAGCCTTGGCATAACTTGAGGACAGAGAATGCCCCAACATTAAAATAAACAACTAGAAGGGGAAGGAACACCAAATCCCAGCACATAAAGAACCACGCTCCCCCACCTGCCCCACACTGCCTGGGAGCAGAGACACAGGGAACCTCCAGGAAAGAGAGAAGAAGGGGGTAGTGTGGAGGCCTTGGGTTGATCTGAAACAGCTTTCACACAGAACGAAGTCTGCTCTAAGTCCAAAAATACTAAACAAAGTATCCAGGTAGATCAGAAAGTAGATTCTGGTGACTCATAAGTGTGTGTGGCTTGTGGGAACAGTCTTCCTAATTCACAGCTTCTGGGGGAGAGAACGAGGGAAAGGAGGGAGGAATGCCCTTGGGTGCTTGGCAGTAAAGAGGGAAGGATGCAAGGTGGGGAATAGGGTGGCCACTGTCAAGGGCATAGGTACAAGCAATGTGGAAGGGGGAAGCCTGAGGAGAGATGTGCCTAGGAGAATACCAGAAGGAATATGAAATCGGACCTTCCAAGGAAACACGCGGGAAAATTAGGCGGAGGAGCTGCCCGGGAAGTGTTGAAGGCAGGCGGAAGGGGAGGGCGGAGGACCCCCACCGCGTGCGGATGGAGTCAGAGGCAGGAAATGGCCACTGGGGGTGGGGCGTGCTGAAATGCAAGCTCCCTCAGTCAGACTGGGTGTTTTCTTTCCAGGAAATGAGGGGAAACACCTGCTCGGGAGCAGTGGACACCTAGACACATAGACATAAACACACCTGCTCTCCAGCAGGCTTCGGCCAGAGCGTCCCACGGCCGGCCCTAGAGAAAGAGTGTGCGCTTGGGAGTTTGATGAAAGGAGACAGAGAAAAATGTGACAATTGCAGACACCATAGACTAGAATGATGTAGAGTTCAGGCCACTGGAGTCCAGAATGCACCATATAAAATGAGAGAAGGAAGGCCGAGTGACCTAGATAACACTGTTTGACACGGGTCTATGCAAATTATGAAGTTTGCAAAGCCTGCATTTGAGTTAAGTATTGTGAGGGGATATTATTGGGTATTTATGAAGCATCCCATCTTTCTATCACATCACTTTCTGCCCTCAGAGAACTCAGGGTGCAGAGAGGGCACAGGGGATCAAACAACCCTCTGGGACAGTGAGGTGGGTGCAAGGCGGAACCAAAGGGACAGCAGTAAACTCTGCCTGAAGGATAACGAGAGGAGAGACAGGGTTTTAGAAGCCCTTCTGAGGAGTTCCTCAGAGTGGGATCATGAAGAATAAAATTCACCAGGTGAGAATGGAGAAAGACTTTTGAAGACGCAGAGAAGAAACTGTCAATGTGTTAAACTGCAACTAGACTAGAATGTTCTGAAAATGTTAAGGAGTTCAGTGTCTGGAACTTCTAGAACACAGCACGGCTGTGAGGGGTAAAGGGAACTGAGAGTGGACAGGGGTGAGGTGCACTGGGAAGTCCGGGGGCAGTAAGAGAGGGAGGGGAACTCGTTGGCCAGACTTGCCGAATCAGCCTGCCAGGATTACACCCTGGCGTCCTTGCGGGATTCAAGATGGTGACTGGAACTGTTGTGTCTTACGAGACCTTCCCAAACACCCAGAGTTATGAAGTGTTTCCTTTGCGAACAGCGAAGCTAGGTGTTAATGTATTTTTCATAGCTAAGCATATGTACACCCTTTATCTCGTATATCTCCTGATCTGTTATTTTTCTCCCTTTTCCAAAGCAAGGTGTCTAAAGTATTTTACTCGGCTATTTAGCGATGTTATTAACCCTTAGCATCTATTATCTGATCTCTTAAAAGTAACATTGCTATTCCCTTCGTTTCTCTGTTCTGGACATTTCACATTTTGGTCGACGTGCACAGCCCAGGGTTTGCTAAAGTCTCCTTCAGACTGAGCCAGCTTGACACACCACAGTTCCATCAAGACCTTCGTGCCTGAAGACGCCATGCAGAGCAGAGGCTGGGTGAGAAGTGGCAGGTCCAGCATCCTGGAAGGCATGAATTTTCCATGTTAATATGACAGTCTTCATTGTTTTATAGTCAATCCTATCAGAAAGGCTTCGTGGGAAATGAAAACTGTAGTTTAATTTTTAAAGGCCAAATAATTTTGGAAATAAAAAAGTTAGAATTAGAAAATCTGTTACGATAAAATACAAGAAAAAATCATCTTAACAGGAACTGAAAAGTCACTTGATAACATTTGCCACACAATTTATATTAAAACTCTTAATAAGCTAGGAACTACAAGTAAAATTCCTTAATTTGACATGAAATGTCTCCTGAAATTCAACAATATTCATCATATGTAATTAAGATGAAATGCAAGAAACTGTCCTATTTCAGGGAAAAGATAGAGACACCCACTATCACTGTGAAGCTTCTAGCCAGTGGAATCAGATAAGAAAAATAAGCAAGGTACAAATAATGGGGGGGAGGGATAAAACTTATTTACACATGACATGACTTTTCTACCAAAAACAATTTATCACACCATTACATTTAATTATTAGAACTAATCATATATTCATTACAGTATCCAGATCAATATAAGTATGCAAAAATCACTAGTTTTCTATATGTAAGCAATACCCATATAAAACATGTAATTTTTTAAAAATATATTTTATTGATTATGCTATTACAGTTGTCCCATTTCCCCCCTTCACTCCCCTCCACACTGCCCACCCTCTCCCACCCACATTCCTCCCCTTTAGTTCATGTCCATGTGTCATAAGTTCTTTAGTGTCTATTATGTCCCATACTATTCTTGCCCTCCCCCGTCTATTTTCTACCTACCATCTATGCCACTTATTCTCTGTACCTTTTCCCCCTCTCTCCTCCTCCCACTCCCCTGGTGCTAACCCTCCATGTGATCTCCATTTCTGTGGTTCTATTCCTGTTCTAGTTGTTTGCTTAGTTCATTTTTGTTTTTGTTTTAGGTATGGTTGTTAATAATTGTGAGTTTACTATCATTTTACTGTACATGTTTTTTATCTTCTTTTTCTTAGGTAAGTCCCTTTAACATTTCATGAAATGAGGGCTTGGTGATGATGAACTCCTTTAACTTGTCTTTATCTGGGAAGCACTTTATCTGCCCTTCCATTCTAAGTGAAAACTTTGCTGGATAGAGCAATCTTGGATGTAGGTCCTTCCTCTTCATGATTTGGAATACTTCTTTCCAGCCCCTTCTTGACTGAAAGGTCTCTTTTGAGAAATGTTAAGGAGTTCAGTGTCTGGAAGTCTGATGGGAACTCCTTTGTAGGTTACTGTCTCCTTGTCTCTTGCTGCTTCTAGGATTCTCTCCTTCATTTTTACCTTGGCCAATGTAATTATGATGTGTCTTGGTGTGTTCCTCCTTGGGTCCAACTTCTTTGGGACTCTCTGAGCTTCCTGGACTTCCTGGAAGTCTATTTCCTTTGCCAGAATGGGGAAGTTCTCCTCTATTATTTTTTTCAAATAACTTTTCCACATGTTACTCTTCCTCTTCCCCTTCCCCTTCTGGTACCCCTATGATTCAGATGTTGGAACATCTAAAGATGTCCTGGAGGTTCCTATGCCTCTCCTTATTTTTTTTAATTATATGTAAGCAATAACCATATAAAACATGTAATTTTTAAAAGATGCCATTTATCCCCTGACCAATGTGGCTCATTTGGTTGGTCATCATCCTGCAAAGTGAAAGTTCACCAATTTGATTCAAGGTCACAGCCCATATCTGGGTTGTGGATTCAGCTCTGAGGTGGGGCACATATGAAAGGCAACTGATTGATGTTTCTCTCTCACACTGATGTTTTTCTCCCTCTCTTTCCCTCTGTCTAAAAAATAAACAAAATCTTTTTTAAAAAAAGATGCCATTTACTATAGCAACAAAAGCTTATACTATTCAGAAATAAATGAAGCAATAAATGCTTCAGAGAGTGGTGTGAAACTCTAATGAAGGATATATAAGGAAAGTTAAGTAAATTGAAAATATACATGATGCTTACATCTAAGACAGCTCCGTATTAAAGATCCATTAAGTTTCCCCAAATTAATTCATAAATTTAATTTTTAAAAAACTAATCAACATTCTAGCAGAATTTTAATGAAAATCGCCTGATTCACAAGCTCATCTGGAAGAGCAGAGCAAACACACCAGAGTAATCACAGTTTTTGAGTAAGGATGAAGTGAGAACATGTACCAAAGGGATTGCAATGAGATGAAATATTCTGGAAATAGGAGTGTATATAACAAAGTAGATGATAAAGGGCACATTTTAAATAACTGAGGAAAGTTGGACAAATCAATAATCAGCCAGGAGAGTATTAGTTATCCTCATGGGAAAAAAAGTAAGATGAGATTTGTGTCATAGTATAAATTCACATAAAAACTATAAATAAACCAGAAAAAATGTAGAAAAATAAATTCTATAAAAGTACCTGAGGAAAATACTTTTAAATCCCATGGTGAGGAAAGACTATTTAACAAGACTCTTAACTTTGTTGTTCCTTTAAGCATTAATAAGATATATAAATTTGATTTAATAATAATTAGAACCTCCTCTATGTCTAAAGATTCTATTTAAAACAAGTGATATTTAGCCCCATTAGTAATCTGGAAAATGCAAACTATTGCAGTGCAGTTTTACCTAGCAGATTGCAGAAATTTAAATGTTGGTGAAAAGTAGTATGCAGTGTGGGAGTGGAAGCAAAAATAGTTGGCAACTCTCCTCGAGCGTTAAGTATATAATATGCCACACTACTCAAACCCTTGATTTAGCAATCCACTTCTGATTCTTTATCCTATGAAAATACTCCTTTCAGAACACAAAGGCCTGTGCAAGAATGGTTATTGCAACTAGTTTTATAAACTGAAAAACATTAAATGCAGTCTAATACCCTATAATAAGAAAGGTTATGATAGCTCTATCCTATGGAGCACCCTCCAGCCATTAAAAATAATGGAGTTGCTCTCCATGTAATGGAATGAAAATAAGATCCTAGATGGGATTCTAGACTTTAAAAATAAGTTATAGAAAGGCCTCATTTTTGTATTGAAAATGCACGATATGAAATTATGTATAATTTTATACGTGTCTGTGTGTGAGTGAACACGCACTAACAGGTCTGGAAGGACCAACACCAAATTGTCCAAAGTGGTTATCCCAGCGGAGTAAGGTGACATCAGGGCTAAGCAAAGGAAGGAGCAACCACTCAAACTGCTTGCCTGTAGGACACGCAGTGTTTTAGTAAGTTATCTATGTGATTTTTTAAAAGATTTTATTTATTTACTTTTAGAGAGAGGGGAAGGGAGGAAGAGAGGGAGAGAAACATCAATGCATGGTTGCCTCTCGTGCACCCCGTACTGGGGACCTGGCCTGCAACCCAGGCGTGTGCCCTGACTGGGAAACAAACCAGCGACCTTTAGGTTCACAGGCCAATCCACTGAGCCACACCAGCCAGGGCATGATTTTTTAAAAAATCAAATTATTCTGACAAAAAACAGAGGTCACACTGCTCTCCAGCCTCTAAATCAAATATGAAAAGTGTCTTCGGACCAGATGCCCCCACCAGCCTCCTCCTCATCTGAAGTGCCCTACCTGACAGTCCTCAAACACTGGGCCGACTGTGCACTGCTCTGTGACTCCCACCCCACCCCCAGCTTCCTAGCGGGTTCTTGCGGAGGGCGCCGTGCCATGCGGCCCCCACACCATAGCAGCCATAGTGCAGTGTGGCAGCAGGACCAGGCAAAGCAGGAGGAGGCTGCCACCAAGTCTCTAGAGCCCATCGTCGTGTCTAAACTCTTAGTTCATTCCATCATTTCCAATTCATTATTTTAATTAAATTTAATCTTTTAAGAGAATTTTTGATTTAGAGGGACCTTGGAGATCTTTCAGTTCAATCCTAACATTTTATGTACGAGGAGTCAGAAGCCTAGGGAAGGAGTGCTAATAAATTGTGTTGCATTCAAGACCCAGCATTTTGGGGCTCATTTCATTTCTTGATTCATACGAGAGCCAACTCCTGCCCTTCGGCTACGGTTTGAGAATGTTATTCAATCACCTGCCTGCCCACGACGGAAGGTAACCACGTCACTTCTCTATAAGAACAAAAGTCATCAGCCAGACCTTCTGTCACTTCTTCAGATTAAGTTCTTCTGACCTTGGGACTTTTGCACACAGGCTACTCCCTCTTTCTGGGCTGTGCTTCCCAGCATTTCATAAGGCCGGCTCCTCCCCCACACTCGGAGAGGTCTCCCCATCATTGTCCCCATCAGTGACCAGTTTCTTTCCTTCAAAGAAGGCAGACTCCTTGTGTCTCTTGCTGCGTCCTAAGAGCCCGGCCGAGCTCAGGGCCCAGAGTAGGAGCATGTCAGATGGATGAGGGGCAAATCTGATACCCACTTTGGAAAGGTTTCTCACCCCTGCTCTTATGTGATTGTCTCCTCACGTATATAGTCCATGAAATGTATATTATCATTTAGGGCAGGTTTTTAAAGTAGAAAATGGTACAGCTCTATTATTGTAATCTGTGTGGATTGCAAGCAAGATAGAATGTATTTCTATTAATTTACACTGTTTGCTCATCTGTCCACTGTCATCCTGAGTAGCGGCCTGAGTCAGGTGGGGCAAACCAGTGAGTGGTTGTAGCCTGAGGCAGGTGACAATGAAAGACGATAGAGCTCACCTAGGTATTTAGTACTGAAGACAGGGCCCCAGGGGCTCTGTGCTCTGACAGACCTAAAGCGAGCCCCACCCTCTCACCCCCTCTGGTTTTTCCACCAAAGACAGCTCATCTGGGCCAGCCGTACAGGCAGAAGGCACAGAGAAGTGGGCCCTGGGCCCTGGGCCATGGGCGGTTCCACAGCAGAGGCTGGCCCAGTGCCACTCAGCAGCAGACCTAAGGCTCCCCTCGCAAGAGGGTGGATGGGAAAGCTCTATGCTAGGAGCCTTCACTGCTTCCTTGTCGGGGCTGACTTCTGCCCTCCTCTGTGGTGAGGTGCAAGGATCTTGGCAAATTTTAGCCAATATTTAATGAAAAAACTGTACAAAGTTTTTAACATAAAGTGATTTCCCCCTAAGAAACCACAGTTTTCTCAGAGTGAAAATTGCTAAGTGACAAGACAAAGATGGTGCGTAAGGTTGCACTAAATTATATAATTCAGAGCTAAGTATTTATTTTTAGTTATTACACATTCATCCAGCACCCACCATGAACCAGGTGCTGGACACGCGTGATGGAACAGGGCTGGGGGTGGGAGGTGTGGGAGCACTGGGGCCCACCCCGGCGCCGACTCGGACCCTGCGGCCTGTCAGCTCTGCAGACGTGGCAGCCTTAGGCCCACACCTGAGAAGTGGGGAGCAACACCGTATCCCTGGGCTCTGATGTGAAGAGTTTGGCCTGCAGGAGATAGAAGAAGTTCGCTTTGGGTCTCCAAAGCAGAAAGAAAGCAGTGATATCTGAAGTAATCACAGGCAGGGGAGACCTGGAAGAGATGGGACACGGAGCAGGTCTGGAAGAATGGGCGGAATTTGGAAAGGAAACAGCAGAAGCCGAGTGGTGAAGCTAACGCTAAACCATGGAAGGCAGTGGGGGCTCGCAGGGGTGGGGGGACGGGCCCTGCAGGGGAGGAGCAGTGCCGGGGAACAGGGCGGCCCCCACGGGGAGCCACAGCCAGGTCCTTCACATTGTGTCTTCAGACACTTGATTGGCATTCATTCTGAGGTGAAGCTGGGCCCTGTGTGAGGAAAGGCGACCAGGGGTGGCAGCACCTCAATTTCCACGTCCTGATTAGCAATAGTAAACCCCAAAGATAACCAGACCCATTTTCCTTAGCGGGCATTTGGTTGGCCTCCTTTGTTGATGAAGCATTATTACCCCGGAGGTCTTCCTGCCATTCACACAAGGCCCCAGAAGGAGCTGAAGTAAAGAAAACTTCTCCATCTTTACATTTCTGGTAAGGAGCTGCCATCCTAAAGATGTGTGAGAGCTCCTCTCGGATTAATATCCCAAGCAGCAGCCAGGCTGGCCCTGCCCCCGTTCCAGCTATCAGGGCAGCCACGCTCATCCAGTCCTAATTTCAGGATGGCAGCCAGGAGGAAACGACAAGCTATTGTTGGTTTTTTATCAAAGAAAAGGATTTTACATTCATTCATTCAGTGGCTATTTCAGGGTTGCCTACTGTTCGCAAGGAGACGTAAAGAAGAGAAAACTAGACATGACTTCTTCTCCCCGAGTGTGTGGCTGGTTAATCTAATAAGGAAGATGAGAAGTAATCAGTGAAAATGCCCTAAAAGAAAAATACACAGTGTTACAGGAACCCAGAGGCGGAGACGTTACTTCTGTTTGGGATGGAGCAGGGAGGGAGTCAGAGAAAGTTTCAGAAGCAGCAGCAGTCAAACCATGAATCCTGAAGGGTAAGTGGGTTATGGACAGGCCAGCTTGGTGAGAGATTGCGTCTGGAGAATCACAAAGCCTTGGCAACTGTTTGTCTAGCCCTTCATTTTGAATGTGAGGAAACTGAGGCCCAGGCTGGTTAGGGGCCAGTCTGGAGACTGAGCCTTTCCCCACGTGCAGCTTCTGTGCGCCCAGTGTCCGGGCGCAGGGCCTCCCGCGTGGACAGTGTGGGCGGCTGCCGGGAGGGGTGTAAGTTCTGACCTTATTCAGGTGGGACAAGGATTGTGTTTTGCCTTGAAAATAGGGTTTTATAATTTGATCAGATGCTGGGGCAAAGGAAGAGTCAGGGAAAACCAGAGGTTTCCAGCCGGATGATGCCAGTGACAGCGGGAGGACACCTGGGTCAGGAACAGGAGGAAGCAGGGCTGAGAGAGAAAACAGTGTATTTGGTTTGGGACCTTTGATTTGTGCTGGAGGCACTTATGAGATGTGCAGCGGAAAGGCCGAGAAGGCCATGGAAACCGGTGCTGGAGCCCAGGAAGGTATCAGAACTGAAGATATGAATTGGGAGTCATGTCTTCAGAGTAGGGAATTGGGGTTGTCCAAGGGATGGATGGGGGGAAACAGAAGCTGATTAAAGACTGTAGCCACAGCTCCCCTTGGAGAAGAGGAGGCAGAGGGGACCTGAGGCAGGCCAGAGGTAGGCAGGGGTCAGGGATGCAATGCCCCGGAGGTGAGGGATGGGAGAGATTTCTTAGGGATCAGTCTGTGCGCCGGCAAAAAGGCTTGACCTGCCGCAAACATGGTGCCTGAGAAGAGGAAGCTGGGTCTAGCAACTGGAACGTTGCTCCTGACTTTTGCAGGTACGAGGCAGCCAGCGCGAGTGCCATTTAGAAAGCTTGGCAGTGAAGAGGAGGAAAGAGATTAACAGGTACCAGGGCTGAGACAAGATGTGGGTCTGGTTTTGGTTTTGGTTTTAAGCCTGGGATGGATTTAGTCGTGTTTGTTAGAAGATGGGAGGAACTGGCAGAGAGACAGGGAGAGAAGAGATGGAGAGAAGGAATGGTTGATGGAGGTGGTCCTGTAGGAAGCATGAGGGATTAAGATCAAGGGCGTGGCCTGCTGCTGGAAGGGATCAAAATCTCTGAGCTGAGGTAGGAGGGCTGGGCTGGACTGTCCTTGATGAAGCAAGTGTGGAAGCTCCAGGGATCAAGTCTGTCCTGCAGGGATAAAACCGACCTTTGGAGAAACCCGAAGTTCAATGTCAAATAGGTACCAAGGATGGGACAGCAGGGAAACACAGTCATGATGTCCAGAGGCCCAAACAGGTCAGTCAGTGGTGCCCGGTCCCAAAGATGGGGCTGAAGGAATAGGACCCTCAAGGCTCTTTGCTCGAGGGACAGGTTGGAACTGTAGGTAAAGCTAACGTCCATTGAACCCCATATCAAACACACAATTTCTCTGCTTGCACTGGATTTCAACTTCCAAATATTTTAATTAAACCAGAATGTGAATATTGAAGATATCAAAAGAACAAGGACATTATTAATTTGGGAATCAAGGCCACTAACCACTTGATCCTTTTAAGTCATTCCCCCATTTAGCCCGATCTCAGCAACAAACATTCCCATAGCTCCCTTAAGGCTGGTTCCTGGATCTAAACCGAGAGTTTTGTTTTGTACACACTCTGGAACTTGGTTCTGATCTCGGGCTCTTTTGAAGTAGGCAGCAGCCACATCGGCCTTTAGCTCACTGGCCTTGCGTTGAGTAGGTAATTCCCCCGAACAATGGGCTCCGAAGAACTCAAGCCAAAATTCCAGGCTCGCTTGGAGCAATAAATACTGTAATTAACTTCTAACCATTTTGCTCGGAGAAAGCCTCATTTTCTCAAACAAATGCCTTTCAAATAAAAACAATTCCATGCCCTCTTTTTCCAGTGATACTTTCCAGTGCTTGGGAATAAGCAGTGTGTCATATGAAAGTACCTTCTTGGAGATTTTTAAAATCCAGTTTTCTCTGGTTTTCAAGCTCTGCCATAGAAACTGTACTGTCTTCTGGGAGTATGTTGTTTCTAAGAGAGTTAACTGAGTTCCCTTGCATCCGAACTGTGAAGGAATTTTGTGGGAGTTCTGCTGACCCTGGTCCTTTGTGACGTCTGTCCTGCCCAGCAGCTGGTACAGACTTGGAGCCATAGGCTGTAGGAGAGGGCAGTGGTTGCCTGTGACCTTGGCACAGCGAGTCTGGGGAGAGCAGGAGTGGCGGGAGTATTTTCTCATGGGGATAATAAATGGTAGACAGTTTCATTATCCTTTTCAAACCCTGTACGGACAGTGCTCCCCCTACCACCTGCCCCTCATTGCCAGACCACGCCCACTGCCCAACCTCAGACCTCTGTCTTTCAATCCAGTGCCCGAAACAGGCCGAGTTAAGACCTGTACAGAGCAGGGTCAGCCATAGGAGCTTGAAATGAGGAAGTCCTAAGAGAATCCCACATATGCAGCCAGAAAACCCAAGTTCAGAGTCATAGCTGAGCTGGCAACTAAAAGCATATAGAGTTAAGGTGTCAGTTGCTAGAGAGATTTGTTTTAGTCCTAAGGCAAAGGCAAGTTGGGAACCCAAAGAAAAAGGCATCACATGTGCATGCAAGGAGGGACCCATCATGAGACGGATTATGAATATTTGCCAAAGCAGTTGCCACTCTCTGACCTGTTTTTTGGTCTTGGTTTCAGCTCAGCCACGCCCATGAGGCCTTCCTCCAAGGAGGTTTTTAAGACACCTCATAATTTCTGTCCACATTGGGAGTGAGGGGCATGCAACGCTGCCCAAAGCCCTATTTTCCCAGCACTGTGGCGGGCCCCGGCCTGTGGCTGTGGTCCCGCACTCACACTGCACAGAGCGCGTGGGTGGCCCTGGACCACGGCCAGCGAAAGCAGCAGCAGGAGCCCGAGGTTTGTGTTCCGTGAGGTCCTGGCCCCGGCCTGCGTGTGCTGTACGGTCACGTGGGAGGCAATGTGGCCTGACGTAAAGATCCCTGACTATGCACGGGGGAGCATCACACTACACCCCCACCTTGGCTGCTTACTGACCTTGGGGTTTTGAGAACATCTCTTTTTTGTTTTAAAACTAGCTTTCTCACCTGAGTAATAGGATTGGAGTAAAGACAGCTGGGGGAGGGCAGGGTTTGGAGGGAGTAATTGAAATAAGGCTGTGAATTTATTCTGGGAACTGTAAAAGCCTAAGAAATGTAAGGCTATGCTGATTTGACTTTCTGGTTGCCACAGACCTTACCTAGTAATCAGTAATTAGTACCCAAATGTAGATGGGGCAAAGGAGCTTGGCTGCAGCACCTGTTTGAAAACCAGCCGTGTACTGGGGCCACACAGACACTGCAGGATGGAGCAGGCATGGATGGGGAGGGACACCCTGGTTCTGGTCCCCTGTGCAGTGATCGGCCCATCCTGGCACTGTATGCCAGGGGAGGCTCCTCACTTTACGAGGAATACAGACCAGCCAGATTACGTGACATGTTGCAGGAGGAGACATCGAGGGGGCTCCAGGATTTTAACTGGAAGGGAAAACTCTGGAAACTGAAAGCTCCTTGGATTTCGAGAATGTTCTTACATGGAAGACGGATTGGTCTTGTTATGTGTGTCTTCCAGAGGATGGAGGTCACTTCAAAGGTACAGATCTCAGTGCATCTAAGGCAGAGGTTCCAACTTGGCTGCAAATTAGAATCACCAGAGAGCTTTTAAATTTCCCCCTGTCCAAGAGGCACAGTAGTTTTAAAACCCTCAAGGTGACTGCAATGGGCAGCCAAGTCCACAAAGCAGTGATCTTTGAAAGGAATGATAGATCCGAACTAAGCAAAGGAGGGTGAGCTACTAGAGTGTGGACGGTCCCTGCCGCTGAAGCTGCTCAGATCCACACTGGGTGTCACTTGGTGGTGAGGAACTCAAGCCTCCCACGGGTGGTTAGACTAAAGGGGACGGACCTCAAGTGCCCCCCACCCCCGACCCTGAGAGGCTGAGTCAATGCTCTGAAGTGGAGGTTTCTTGAATAGTTCCAAGGAACTATTTGTTTGAATAAAATGAAGTATTTAAAGCAAACAAAGGAAGAGGGAGGTGGATCCCTCTCCTGCCCCATCCCCACCCATTCTACCCCTTTTCTCGTGAGGAACCCCGAGGACACTTAGTGGGAACCTGAGAACTTAATGAAAACCTCTAGGACCCCAGGGAAGACAGTTTTAAAAACCACCAATTTAAGGGAAGGGATTTACACAGAAATGAATTTGTAGTCAACCAACTATAGTTAAAATCTCAATTATCTTGATTAATAGAAGCAGCAAACCCCAAGTGGAGGAGAGCCAACAGAAATTAGCGTGGATGGACCTATGCCGTTTCTTATTTGGGAGAATGAAGAGCATCAGCCAGTTTGTGGTGGACCCAGCACCTCAGAAACTAGACCCAGGTCTACTTCTACTTGTTACTTGGTGTCACACATGAGATGTGAGAGCCACTTCCTTCAGCTCACCATGGCATTTTCCAAGAGAAGAATGCCAAAATATCATTTGCTGAAAGTTCCTGGGCTTTGTGGCCACATGTTGAGGTTCAGCCTGGATTAGCTCTTCGTTCCTGTCCCACCCTGTGCAGAGCGGGTCTTAAACCCAGCTGTTCTCTTTCCAGTGTCTGCACAATTTCATGGCACCCTCTGTGCCCCTGAGGCTCTAGCGCATGCACCAAAGCTGGAACGCACATACGGCAGTGGGGGAGCAGGGAGGGGCGGGAGTGGAGACAGAGAAGTGGGGTCTGGTGCTGCTATTCGCCAGCTGTGTGAATACAGACAAGTCGCCTGACTTACTAGTTTCCTCCTCTCTAAAGTGGAATTCTTTATATTCCTACGCATTTCATGGGATTATTGTGAGGTTAAAAAAAAAAAGCCAAGGTCATATCCTCTTACATGACATACAATATTCATGATCACTGAATGCAAAACTATAACATTGGGGAATTTCAGTGCATGAGGCCCGTCCAGAAAAACTCCAGGCCCTATTAATATAATGAGAATGGTCTGTGCGACACTGATGTAACCTGGCACTCTAGAGTGGACTGGAATGCACATGCGCGAACAAAGATGACTTCACTGTACTAGTCAGGGGGGTGATAGATGTCTTTGAGTGAGCATGCGTACTGTGTGGCCATCACATTCAAAGGAGTGAGTGGTTAGAGCAATGGAATCTGTGCAGAATTTTTCATTAAGCTCAAACATTCCTCCACAGAAACTATTCAGATGACTCAGAAGGCTGCAGCTGTGGGCAACTGCTGAGTGGCAGCTTCATCACAGCAATGTGCCCACTCATGCATCACATCTCATGCAGTTTTTTAGTGAACATCACATCACCCAGGTGACTCAGCCCCCCTACAGCCCAGATTCAGCACTCTGTGACTTCTGGCTTTTCCCAAAACTAAAATCACTTTTGAAAGGGAAGAGATTTCAGACCAGCAATGACATTCAGGAATATCTGACAGGGAAGCTGATGGCGATTGGGAGAACTGTGTGAGGTCCCAAGGTGCCTACTTTGAGGGGGACTGAGGCATCGTTGTCCTATGTACAGTGTTTTTTGTATCTTGTACCTTCTTCAATAAATGTTTCTATTTTTCATAGTATATGGCTGGATACCTTCTGGACAGACCTCGTATGTAGATCTCATGCATATAGCAAATATAAATAGGGGAGGGTAAGAAGACCTATATGTTTTTAAGACTTCTACATTTTACTTGAAGTAGTAAACATTAACTCTAAGTAAACTGTGACAGATAAGGCTTGCGTGTTATAATTTTTGAAAAGCAATTAAAAATAATACAATAAATAGGACCAAGTGATGTGGACTCCGGCCTGCTAGGTCTATGTGCTATGGATGCAACAAACAAATTCACATGGATTGCAGAAGTCCTGTGTGGCATGGCTACACTCTCTGAGAGAGGGCCCTGATTCCTGCCTGAACAGGCTTTTATTGCTTTTCTGGGTACATTACATAGAGGATGGTCCTCATTTACTATGCACAGGTTCACTTTAGGTGGTTACCTTTTACAGATAACAAATGAGAGGAAGTTGCTAATTACTACAAAGAAAAAGGACATTTGCAAATGCAAAGGAAAAAGTGGTTGAACTGGTCACACTTGTCCTTGGGAGGTTTAGCATAGATTTTAGGAAGTTACTCTAAAGATATGCAGTAAGCGTTTGCTGCCTCAATTCAGGGTGAGGGAGTTTTAGCAAAAGCAAGCCTCAAAGCAGCCTGGGTACAATGCAGGCCTGGTCCCCCGTGGGAAAGCCGACCCGTAGCTTGGGCTTCCTGTGTGCCGACTCGAGCCTGCCGCTTTTCCAGTGGGGCTGGGCTGCATTCCCATGCCACATGGAACGGTTCCCTATAACCAAGGGGCAATAGACAAATGATGTGGAACCCTAAAAATGATTCAAAACCAAAAAAGGAAGGAAGACAGAGAATGGGGGAGTATGAGACAGAAGAGACAGACAGACGACCGATGAGATGCTCGGCAGAAACCCAGTCAACATCACGTTAAACCATGTGAATGGCTGCAGCGCCAGTAAAGCTAGATATCGTGCAATTGGATTTGTGAGGAAAGACCCCACATGCTATCTACAAGAAACCCACTCTAAATGTAATGATATAAATAGATTAAAAGTAAGAGGTTAAAAAGAAAAGCTATTCCATGGATATGCTACTCAAAGAAAGTAGGAATGGTTATATTAATATTATGAAAAGTAGAAACTTCAGAATAATTTAAGAAAAAATTATCAGGAGTAAAGAAGAAAATTACATGATACTAAAGGAGAAATTAACCAAGAAAGCATGGCTGTCATAAATGCATATGTACCTAAACAAAAGCCCCAAAACAGTCAAAGCAAAAACTGATAGCACTGGAAGGAGAAATAGACAAACACACAATACAATTTTTTGTATTCCTCTCAGGAAATTAATAGAGCAAGCACACAGCTCGACCAAACTAACGTTTATACGACATTCCACCCCCAGCAGCAGAAATACACATTCTTTCTAAGTGCCTGTGGAATAGTCACCAACATCAGTCATATTCTGGGCCATTATACAGACCTTAACAAATTTAATATCTTTACAATCATATAAAATATACCTTTTTCAACCATGATGGAATTTAACTAGGTGTCAGTCACAGAAACAGAGCTGGGAATGTCCCAACTATTTGACATTAACACATGGAAATGAAAACCACAAGTCTCATGTGAACTTAGAAAATATTTTGAACTAAATAAAGTTGAAAATACAGCACATCAAAATTTGTGGGATGCAGCTAAAGCAGTGCTTAAAGGAAATTTATAGCATTAAATGCTAACTGGAAAAGAAGACCTCAAATCAATAATTTCATTTTTATCATTGATAAACTAGAAAAGAAGACACTCTTAAGCCCAAAGCAAGCAGAAGGAAGAAAATAATGAAAATACGAGCAGAAGTCAGTGAAATTGAAAATAAGAAAGCACTAGAGAAAAATCAATGTACTTATATGCAACCTGTATCTTTCTTTGGTGAAGTGACTGTTCACATCTTTCTCCCAATTTCTAAATGGTTTTTTGTTTTCTTACTGTTGAATTTTGAAAGTTCTTTATATCATGGGTATAGAGTCTTTCATAAAGAAAAATTTTTCATTTTGATGAAACCCAGTTTATCAGTGTTTTCTTTTCATGGTTCTAGCTTTGGTTATTGTATCTAAGAAATCTTCACCTAACCCAAGGTCACAAAAATTTTACCCTGTGTTTCTTATAAAAGTTTTACATTGACATGTGTTTCTTTGATGCATTTGTATTTGGTTCTTGTATAAAGTGGGAGGTATGGGTTGAAGTTCAGTTTTATAAATTAATGTCCAATTGTTAAAGCGACCTTGGTTTAAAAGACTACCCTTTCCTCATTGAATTGCCTTTGCAACTTTGTCAAAAACCAACTGGCCACATTTGTGCTGGTCTATGTCTGGGCTGTATTCTGTTCCGTTGATCTTTGTGTTCATTCTTTTGCCAATACCACACTGTTGTTGAGGGTTTTCTTCTTTTCTTTTCTTTTTTTAGATTTTATTTATTTATTTTTGAAGAGAGGGGAAGGGCAGGAGAAAAAGAAGGAGAGAAACATCGATGTGTGGTTGCCTCTCATACACCACCCACCAGGGACCTGACCCACAACCCAGACATATGCTCTGACTGGGGATAGAACTGACAGCCCTTTGGTTTGCAGGCTGGTGCTCAGTCCACTGAGCTACACCAGCCAGGGCCACACTCTCTTGATTTCTGTAATACTCATGGAATGAGTTTCAGGGTGCGCTGCTCTCTGAAGTAGTTAAGTTTCAGGGAGGCCTATTGCACATAACTGATAATAAAATTTGAAAGCAGAATTAGTTAAGATTAAATACAGCAATGAGAATGCTTAAATTTTGCCTAGGGAGTTTCATTTGTTTATATCTCCCTCAAGCATGTGTCCCATTTTTCATGTAGAAATATCAAGTTTCAGGCTATTTTAAATAAGAATATGCCTATATGCAAGTGTGAGCATCTGTGTGTAGCGAGTTTCATTTCCGACGAGTTCCCATATGCTGCTGCCGGTCCAGGGGCCACACTTTGAGGACCTGGCTCTGATCTATGCCACACTCACTGGACTATCTTGTCACTTGGTGCTCAACACCCCTGGGGTAGCAACAGTGCCCCAGTGGATTAATTCCATTCTGAGCTCCACTTTGCATTCCTCAACCAAATTTGGAAATGGAATTAAATCAGAAAAGTAAAAACTCTATATTCTTGGAGTCTGAATTGAGAAATACTTCCAGGGAAAAGAAGACTATCTGGGGAGTTCCGGCCAAGATGGAGGCATAGGCAGTCGCATTGTGCCTCCTCGCGCAACCAAAACTAAGGACAACAAAAATTAAGAAACAAGAAAACAACCAGAACAGAGAGAAATTAACTGAACAGAAGTCGGGCTCCAGTACATCCAGACCGGTAAGGAGCGGTGGAGTCGGAGGCCTGCGGAGAGGGGTCGAGGGGTCCCGGGAAGAAACACTGGCTGGCAGATGCGGGCACGCAGGGCGCAGACGACAGCGGACCCTAGGTTCAGGAGGCGACTAGCAGACCCAGGGAGGGGCGCAAGGCAGCTGGCTGTCCGCAGCCACACATTCGAGAGCAAACTAAGCGAAAATGGGCAGCACCGCCACGTTTCAAAGCTTAAGAGCCCCGTCTGGGAACTGAGGCCGGGAGACTCTCCCAGCCTCACAGGAGACTTCTCAGGGAGGCCCACAGAGTCCGAGAAAGTGCACAAGCCCACCGCCCGGGAGCCAGCACAGCAAGGGCCCAGTTTGCTTGTGGGAGGCCGTGGAGGGGACGGAAGTCCTAGAGAGAGCGGAGCGGGCGCCATTGTTCCCTCTCAGACCCCGCCCCACATACAACGTCACAACCCAGCGACTGGGGTGCCCCGCCCCGTGAACACCTAAGGCTCCGCCACCCTTACGAAACAGCCGCAACCAAACCAAAGGAAAATAAAAAAGATGGCTCAAACATATTTGAAAGCCCCAGAACCAATTTTTTTAAGTGACCAAGAGATAGCCGAACTATCAGACGCACAGTTCAAAGCACTGGTGATCAGGAAACTCACAGAATTGGTTGACTTTGGACATAAATTAGATGAACAAATGCAGGCTACAATAAGAGAAATGAAGGAAAACGCACAGGGAAACAATTGTGAGGGGAAGAAAACTGGGACTCGAATCAATGGAGTGAACCAGAAGGAAGAAAGGAAGAAAGGAAGGAAGGAAGAAGGAAGAAATGAAGAAACAGGAATTCAAAAAAATGAGGAGAGGCTTAGGGACCTCCAAGACACCTTTAAACGTTCCAACATCCGAATTATAGGGGTACCAGAAGGGAAAGAGGAAGAGCAACAAATTGAGAACTTATTTAAACAGATATTAAAGGAAAACTTCCCCAATCTGGCAAGGGAAATAGACTTTCAGGAAGTCCAGGGAGCTCAGAGAGTCCCAAAGAGGTTGGACCCAAGGAGGAACACGCCAAGGCACGTCATAATTACATTAGCCAAGGTAAAAATGAAGGAGAGAATCCTAGAAGCAGCAAGAGACAAGAAGACAGTAACCTACAAAGGAGTTCCCATCAGAATGTCAGCTGATTTCTCAAAAGAGACCTTACAGGCAAGAAGGGGCTGGCAAGAAGTATTCCAAGTCATGAAAAGCAAGGGCCTACATCCCAGATTGCTCTATCTAGCAAAGCTTTCATTTAGAATGGAAGGGCAGATAAAGTGCTTCTCAGACAAGGCCAAGTTAAAAGAGTTCATCATCACCAAGCCCTTATTTTATGAAATGTTAAAGGGACTTACCTAAGAAAAAGAAGATTAAAAATATGAACAGTAAAAAAGAGTCATCAAATGGAGGGTTAGCAACAGGGAAGTAGGAGGAGGAGGGAGGGGGAAAAGATATAGAGAATAAGTAGCACAGACAGTAGGTAGAAAATAGACAGGGGGAGGGTAAGAATAGTATGGGACATGTAGACACTAAAGAACTTATGACACATGGACATGAACTAAAGGGGGGAATGTGTGTGGGAGAGGATGGGCA